>JAPFQT010000089.1:600000-844837 GCA_027627225.1 Congeria kusceri
GGCTGAATCAAGGGGTAGGGGATGTAGACATATTTTTGAAAATTTTTAAAATAAGAGTTACAGATATGTTTATACAAAATTGGAAAACCGAATTGAGTGAATCAACTAGAGCAAAAACATACATATTAATATCCGATTTTAAATTTCAATTCTATTTAAGTGATGTAAATATTCTAAAGTATAGAATGGCACTCTCTAGATTAAGAGTCTCTGCACATAGACTTAAAGTTGAAACGGGTAGATGGCAAAAACCAATAGCTATTCCTTATGAAGAAAGAAAATGTCCTTTATGCAATGTTTTAGAAGATGAATACCACTTTGTTATGGAATGCACATTATATACTGATGTAAGAAAAGCTTACTTAAAACCATTTTATTACGTAAGACCAAATATGTTAAAGTTTATAGATTTACTGACCTCTCAAAATAGTAATATTGTTAAAAATTTAGCTATGTTTATTTATAAAGCATGGGAAATAAGAAATACTTATAATACATATTACGATTAGGATAGGATTTTTGGTATATATTTATGCATATGTATGTATACAAATACATACCACCTCTCGCTGTATATTGTCTTATCTAAAATACCCAATATTTTAAAATGTACCGATTTAATTTTGATGTTTATCCTTTGAATGACCAGTGACTTTGTTTTATGTATATTGTATTGACATTTCATGTATACTCATGGGCTTATTGCCTACTGTATTATCTAATAAACTAAACTAAACTACGATTTGAAAAACAGTAAAGTCAGACACAACACAAGAAATGTTTTATTTTCATCCGCAATGCAAAGTACAGTATGATTGTACAATACTTGGTATTCTGTATCTACATATAAATAAAATGTATTCAAATAACTAAATTAAGGTAACAGTTATTTTTATAAAGTACAAAAGCATTCGTATTGTTCATTCACTACTTTCAGTTTTGTAACTAGATTTTAGGGTAATTGCCTATGCTCTAGTAATGTAACACTGCTTTATATAGGCTGACCGAGATTGATTATTATTTGCTTTTTTGAATCTTTACAGCCAAGTAGTGTTGCAGATCATAATCATCTTTCAGACAAGAGCTTTAAACGGCTGTATGCAGCATCTTGATTAACGTATAAAGTTTATGGTGCGCTGCATTCGGTTTAATTAAGCTGTATATACGGTTTCATTGTCAACATATACAGCTTAAGCGTTAACCAACTTAGCTGAATACGGCATAAGCTGTATACAGCCTAACAGTGCTGTTTTCAAGCGCTTAAAAAATAAAAATGAATTAAAATTTTGCTGCCGCTCCGTAACTTTCCTCATCTCAAGTTATTTTACTCTGAAAAGTGTCGCGTACATGACCCATGCGTGTCTGTAAAGAGTCAATGTCACAAATGAACGTCAAGACAAAATCGTTTCCGTTCCGTTATTCAGGGTCAACTTATTTGGTTGCAAAATCAATTGAAAGAATTCTGAGTGATATGTTAAAGTTACCTTTTAAATAAATTGACGAATTTACAATTTCCGAATGTTTTGTTACATAATCCAAAACGTAAATAATATTGTATATAAAGAATCGAACTAGCACTCTTGAAATATATATACTGGTACATGTAGTTAGAATACCGTGTCACTTATGAGTAATAATTGGTCGCAATTTATTAAATTATAATTCGTTTATAACCGGAAACGACTAAATAATTTGGAGTACTTCTATTGTTTTTGTTAAATAGTTGAAAACACTTCAAAGACATAAATTTAAAAAAAAATCACATATATAGACATTCATATCCGACTGGCCGAGTAGTTAGCCGGACAGTTTTTTGACCAAAGGTTCTAGTCCCGAAGAAAGCAATGTTGTTATGCCTTTCTTGTTATAATTCTTTAGCTCTTTATATATATTTTATAGAGTTTTACCAGCTTAAGATTTAAATGGCATATTCAAATAATAAAAACAATCTGTGAACAGGACCCTTAAATGAAATGATAAAATGGCAAATGTCTATTATATTGCTAACGCAACATCATTCAATGTGTAGACTAAATGGTACACATTGTTGTTTTATATTCCCTCGCATATTTTGTGTTGTTTTTTTTTGTAAATCTCGGTTTTGGAAGACATGTCATAATTTATTGAGCATAAACACATTGATTTCATATAAGACAGTTGTTCGTACTATCTGAAAACGTTAAAACCACAATGGACCGTGTTGTCTGTTTTTTCCTAAAACTAAATGTTGCTATTGACTCTGACAAGTTCTTATTTTCTTAAGTGTCCTGAAACAGACACAAATTTCTCCACTGAAGCTGTGAAGTACCAAGCAGAAAGATAGTTTTTGTTTTTATTGTTATTGTTAATGTTGTTTCGGTTTGAAGTGAATGTCACTTGCATGAAATCCAACGTTAGTGAAACTACGTGAGTTAGACATAATGATATTTAGAAAATATGCTAAACACACTTCTATAATACTTTATAACAAAACATGATTGTATACGGATAACCGCTATAGCAAAAATCACATTAGTACACAATAATATTTTATACGGTAGCGTATTAAAGTCATTTGTTTTGAAGTATGAGTTGAATCTTTCGCATCTTGCTTTTGAAGGGGCATATCAATAAAAGGTCGACCATGACATCTGAGAGATAAAAATCAACCCAAGTTTTTAAAATGTTAGGCCGATAATAAGCGTTTTAATTACGCATGTCAATTAAATTTCTCAGCAAAAAGATGTGACTTTACACTCGAGTTACTTACTCAAACTCAGTGACTCACGCATTTAAACAAACAATCGCCATTACACTTAAACATACGTAACACATTTTCCAAACCACAGCTGTCGCGTTTCTTTGTATGCTGAAGAAGAAACATATATAAATAACCGAATATCAATTTAGAGAAGGTTTTGTTAATTTCAACTACCTTTATGTGTTTGCAATGTGTGCTTTTTAATAAATTGTTTTTTTAGCTAACGGATTTACATTTTCGTCCAGTAAAACTATTTAATAAGCGAATTTTAATTTATTTAAATTATTTATTTTTAATATTGTATAGAGAGAGATAATACCATGTAATGGTTTGTGATGTGTGGATGTCATGTTGCTGGATAGCTGTCAAAATATATCGAACTTAATATTATGTGCAAATTAATAACATTAATGACTTTGTCACAGCATGCTATATTTGACTTTAGTGTGACAAAAACGGTTTCAAATATGTTGAGAATATAAATGACCTAAAAAGGCGTATTACAAAAACATATTTGAAATATGACATGTGTCATGTTTTCAACAACTAATTTATTAAAAAATGAACATGCCTGTCCAAGGCCAGCGAGCTTATGCCATGGCGGTTCGTCCGTCGTGCGTGCGTGCGTAATTGCGTCCGTCCATTCGTCCGTGAACATTTCCTTTAAACGATATCTCCTCCTAAATCGGTAAGCCAACTTTGATGAATTTTCACAGAAATGTTCCTTGGGTGGTCCTCTACCAAAGATGCTGAAACGGTTCCGCTGCACAAGATGGCCGCCAGAGCTATAAATAGAATAAGGCTTGTCACAGGATGTGATATTTGCCCCCGAAGCATATGATTGTCAGAGGAAGGCAAACCAATGTCAGAGTACAATATTATGCCCAGGACAAATATGTTGAGATTTCAGCAACGCAGCTGTTTGTTGTTGTGACACACTGCCTCATAATGATCTTCATTCCCACCAAGCCATTACATTCCTTACATGTTGGCAAAAATGATGCTTTTTACAAAAAGTTCATTCTAATATTTGACCTTTTAAATGTAACCTTGGACCCACAGACCTTGACCGAGGAGCATGTAATTGGTATGTGACACATAATCTGGTCATGGGAAAAAATAATCTGAAGTTATATTAAAATGCTTCAAGGCTTTTGGAAGTTATAGAGCTGAACGAATATTTCTTGACATTTGACCTTGAATTGTGACCTTGACCATTGACTGAGGACCATGGGAGTTGTACACAACACATTGCATTGTCATGGGAAATAATAATCTGAAGTAATATTAAAATCCTTCCAGGCATTAAGAAGTTATGGAGCGCAAACGAAAATTCATGACATTTGACCATTTGAACGACGAGTATGGGAGATAAACGAGACACATGGTCTGGTCATGCGGAATAATAATCTGAAGTTATATATAAAAATCAATCCAGGCGTTTAGAAGTTATGGAGCGGATACGAAAATTTATTACCTTTGACCTTGAATTGCGACCTTGACCTTTGCCCGACGAGCATGGGTTTTGTAAGCGACACATCGTCTAGTCATGGGGAATAATACTTTGAAGTTATATTAAAATCCATCCAGGCTTTAAAATGTTACAGAGTCGAAACGCAGTCTGGACGGACGGAAACCCACCCACTCACTCACTCACCCAAAACCCACGCACCCACCCACAGACGGACGGTGAGACTACTATATGCCCTCCTTCGGGGGCATAACAATCGTTAAACAACATCTCCTCCTAAAGCCCTGGGGGGATTTTCAAGTAGTTTCAAAAAATATATTCCTTGGGTTGTCCTCTACCAAAGTTGCTCAAATGGTTCTGATCCGTTGAAAAACATGGCCGCAAGGGGGGCGGGGCATTTTTCCTTATAGGACTATATTTAAAACTTTGAAAGACTTCTTGTCAGAAACCACTAGTTGGAATTCCAAACAATTTCACGGAAATTTTCCTTAGGTGGATCTCTACCAAAGTTGCTTAAAGGGTTCCGCTCCGTAAAAAAACATGGCCGCCATGAAAATCTTCTTGTCAAAAACCACCGGTTGGATTTCGAAATGATTTTACAAAAATGTTCCATGGGTGGTCTTCTGCCAAAGTTGCTCAAATGGATCTTACTCCTTTAAAAAAGTGACCGCACGGGGCAGGGCCATTTTTCGTTATATGGCTGTAATGAAAGCTTTAAAAACCTTCTTGATAGAAGCCACTAGTTGGAATTTGAAATACTTTCACAGGAATTTTTCTTGGATGGTTCTCTACCAAAGCTGCTAAAATGGTTCCGCTCCGTTGAAAAACATGGCCGCCAGGGGGCGGAACATTTTTCTTTATATGACTATATTCAAAACTTTGAAAATCTTTTGTCATAAACAACTTGTTGGATTTTGATATAATTTCACAGAAAATGTTCCTTGGGTGGTCTTCTACCAAAGTAGTTCAAATGGTTCCGCTCCGTTGAAAAACAGGGCTGCCAGTGGGCCGGGCCATTTTTCCTTATATGGCTAAATAGAAAACTTTGGAAATCGTCTTGTCAGTAAACACTGGTTGGATTTCGAAATAATTTCACGTAAATGTTCCCTGACTTGTGCTCCAACAAAGTTGCTGAAATGGTTCCGCTTCGTTGTAAAACATGGCCGCAAGGGTGAGGGGCCATTTTTCCTCATATGGCAATATTGAAACTTTACTGTGAATTATTCTGATTTTTTAAATCATGACTGCCATAGAACGGGGCGTTTTTTTTCCTTACATAGCATATTAGGGTCTTTTCGTTTCAGACACTCCCTATTTTATAAGCCAGTGTGCCTCTTGTTCACATATCTTCACATTGTAGTTGTCGATTTGTTACGCAAGACAATCAACCAAAACGAAACGCAATTCGTCAAACTAAGTACTGTAGTTGGAGACGTTTATCCTGTTTTGGTTTGGTCGGCTGACGGTGTATACACCGGCGCCATTCAAGGAGGGTACGATCTTTGTGTCAAACTGTCAATGTTTTATGTAAATATAAAAACGTACATGCTCCAGTTGACAATAATAGATTAGCAGCCTGTTATAGTTTTTTCGAAACAAGCCAGTGCAAGGTTTACAATCTAGTACTTGTGTCATGTAAAATTATGTATGTATATAGTTTATATAAAAATTTCATGAACAAGTATGTTTTAAGTGAACAAGGCAAATTATCATCTTCGGCATGTAAACGCCCGCTTCTAATAAAAAGTATCGATCTAGGTAATGAAATTAGTAAGGTACGTAAGGTACGTAATAAAACAGTTTATTTATGTTTTGGAAAAGTTAAAACTAGGGATGGCAACGAATACTGAAACGCTATTCGAATATTCAAATTCAGTATTCGAATATTATTCGAATATTCGGTCATTTTTATGAATAATATAGAACAAAACAACAACATAGCTCAAAAATTACAACCACGTATAGCGGGTACCAAAATAATTACTTATGAGCCTTAAAGGGACCTGTTCACAGATTGACGAATTTACAATTTTCCAACTTTTTGTCACAGATTCCAAATATAAAAGAGAGGTGCAAACAAGGGAGCAAGATAGCACTACAGACCAAGAGATACATGTTTACTGTCAATACCGTTTCGTTTATGAGTAATCATTAGTTGAAATTGATAAAATTATAAAGCGTTTGTAACGCAAAACGATGGAATAATTTAGAGTGTTTCTGTTGTTTTCGTTTAAATGGTGGATGACATGTGGATAACTTACATTAGGTAAAAATGCAGCTGTAAATAAAGTAAGCCTAATGGCCGAGTAGTTAAGGTGTTAGCCGTTTAATCCAGAGGTCCCGGGTTCGAATCCCGGTGGGACCAATCTTTATTTTTCTTTAAAAAAAAATTCTTTCTTGTTATTATACTTGAGCTCTTTAGTTACGATGCTAAAATCGATCAAGTTAAGATATTTAATGGCATACTTCAAAAAAATGTGAACAAGTCCCTTTAACAACTAATTATGTTCAGTAGACAGCGCCTTAACCAACTATGCCATTCCGCTTTGTATAAACACAAAAGGCCTACAAACACGAACTTTTTGATATACGGATATTTGTTTTCAGAATTCGTAAATGATTACATTACATTAACCTTATTTTCGGCTAATATTAATTATTAATATCTTTGTCCGACCTTTATATCATAATGCACATTAAAAGTCACATTGAGGAGACATGGTCCCTTTAAAAACATAATTTGATTTGAAAGGACATATGGGTCTATATCATGGGTGTCAATCTACCTCCCATTGATTATAATCTGTTTTCACAAGTTGCGCATTCGAGCACACAAGGTGTTAAATGGTGTGTCAAAATAACAAACTGTCAAAACAAAAGATTATAATGACAGAGGATATATTTAAACTTTTCATTTCTTAAGATTAATTGATTTTAATTGTGATATTCGAATAGCTGTATTATATTCGAATATTCGGTAAGGTAATCGAATAATCGAATATTCGATTATTCGTTGACATCCCTAGTTAAAAAGGTTATCATAATGTTTAAAGGAATATAATTGCAACTGTTGCTTAGGTCAGAATTTGTAAATTTTAAGTTCCTCGGTTCCGCCTACAATATTTCCATACCAGTATATGACCATGTAAATGATATATTTTATAACAAAACAAAACACTGCTCTTTATTTGTGATTTTTCGAAAGGCATAGTTACCTGGGAACATTGTCAGTAGCTTGGCATACCATAATATTGCCACTATCTAAAACAGTAATCATATGACGAGCTGCTTTTCTAACTTCCTCTGGCTTAGGACGCTGGATTTTGTGCTATTATGTGGTCGACTAATTATTCGTCAAATTTGTTGACCGATCTTCGTTTTGTATCTTCAGATAAAAAGTGTTATATGCTGTCTTATCAAAATCTACCAAAAATATCGTATTCAACTTCGCCCAGATTAAAAATCAAATGATCATTACAGACATGACAGCGAGTGATTTATTTCAACTACTTAGAATTTTAGTAAAATATCCAATGTTTAAACGCAGTATCCCATTCCATGTGTTTGACATAATGACGTTATATGCGGCTTTATACAACAAACGACTTATACAAGTTCCCGCTAGCAATAGTAGTTACATTATGGGATATAATATATGTAGACAATGATATAGTATTAATTGGTTTAATTGTCGTATGTTTATCCATGTAATAAATTCCAGTGAGACTGAAGAAGGAAGCAGACTAAAACTGTCATTTGGGTAATCAAGACTCATCATGCAACGGGACAATAGTAAAGGTATTTGATAACATCTTTTTGTATGGCGGAAGATTAAATGAACCCTCATTCGCAATATAGAATATCAATCTTTTCAGCATTTTTTGTCCATTTGTAATTGTTTAGTTTAATACTATTTTATTGCTTTCAAATACATTTAAATGTTTACATGTAAACATAAATTGAAATTTTAACAGCAAGATCATGTGTACATTTGAAAAGCAAAAGGGTTGGGTCACAAGTTTTAACAACGTTAGAAATCGACCCTTCCCTGTAACCGATTTGTTGTGATGCGGATAAGATAAGGTAATTATCAATGTATATATTAAATTTGTGAAATATAACAGTTCATTTTCTTATAACATCCATCAAAATAGTACATATGTTGCAAAAATGTTATAAATAATAAGAAATGATTATAAAAAGAATACATGTATATTGTTACACTCTATTAAGAATGCAATACTTTGCAAAAATATTGTTTTTCATTAAATTGCTCCACACTCCAACCAGCTAAACATCAGGTTGAATGCAACGAGCTATTGGATAGGTAAACATAAAGTTTAGTGTGTTTAGCGACTAAATCTTTTTGTGCTTTTGATATAACGTTGTATTTCGCTGAATAGTGTATTATTGTCGTTGATGGAACGTTCGGGTATACCAAATAGTAATTTAGATGCACTTAGGGGATGAAATGGACGGGTGTTATTGAATAAGCGAATGCGTTTGGTTCGGTAAAATGGGCATTTAAAAAAATAATGGTCAGCATCTTCAATAGGACTAGCACAGGCACATGTTGGGCTGTCGCGTAAGTGATTACTATATAGATCAGCATTAAAGTGACTGCAATTATTTCGTATTCTGGAGTGGTATATCTGTTGTGAGCGGTCACCGATAAAAAATATGGTGGTACAGTTGGTGGATTAAACATTTGTTTAAGATGTCTTTTAAAACCAGATAAGCTGCCAATCGATCTAATATTTATATCAAGGTAATTCAACATTTTAATAGAAGATGGAATTACGGAGTTCGAGTATATTGCGAGTCTTCGCGTAACTGTTGCATAGTTAGCACTGTTTCGTGAAGAATATGGACATGTGCAAAGCGGTGGAGGGAACAATTCATTAAGGTAGTCCGGAAGTAAATTTTTACTAAGTTTATATACTAAGATGAGTTTTTGTATTTTCCGGCGATCGTTAAGTGAAACCCACCCTATTTCTTTAAAACGATTACTTGTATTAACGGAACGCGTTAAGCCTGTTATTATTCGAGCCGCCTTTAGTTGTACCTAATCAAGTATTTCCGTTTCATAATTGGTGCAATTGTCCCAAACAATAGAAGCGTATTCAATTATGGGTCTTAAATAAGAAATATAAATTTGATTGAGTTTCGCGTTTCAATTTGTATTTTAACATTTTCATCGAGCCCAGGATTTTAGATGCGGATAATGTAATATTTTGAATATGATCATGCCATGTCCCATCTTCACTGAAAGTGAAACCAAGGTGCTTTTTAGAGTGCAAACAAGTTAAAAGAGTATTATCAAGTAATAATTTCGAAAGGTTCTGACTTTTGGATAATGTATAAAATACAACATCAGTTTTGGAAGGGTTAAAATTAACTAGCCACTGTTTGGCCCATTCGTTGATTTGAAACAATCATGATTAAGTGTTGTTTCGATAATGTTAATGGCGTTAGATGAGACGGCTAATGAACTATCATCAGTAAAAAGTATAGTTGTACTCAATAAAGAGTCGGATATATCATTAACGTAAATTAAAAATAAAAGAGGACCCAGAACAGAGCCCTGGGGAACACCGGCATTTATTGTTTTTGATCGCGAATGGGAAGATCCAATTAGCACTTTTTGGTTTCTGTTATTTAGATAGCTCTCAGTCCAATTTATGAGATTTCCACATATTCCAAATTGTTTAAGCTTAAATATGAGACCTTTGTGCCAGACTCGATCGAAGGCCTTACTGATGTCACAATATACGATACAAGTAGATTTTCTTTCATCAAAAGATTGACAGATTTGGTTGTACATATCAATGAGTTGATAGACTGTAGAGTGCCCAGGTAAGAATCCTGACCGGTTTTTGAAAATCAACTGGTTTGTATGTAAGTAATAATACATATATTTAAACACAATACGCTCAAAGATCTTACCTACGCAGCTTATTAACGAAATAGGTCTATAGTTGGATGTAATAAACCGTTCTCCCTCTTTAATCAGGGACATCACATTGGCCTCTTTCCAATAATCCGAAAGGCATTTTCGCTGATAGATCTGTTCAAAAGTATCGAAAGTGGTTTACCTAATGATTTTGCAGTTTCACGTAACATTGTGTGACTAATTCCGTCAGGACCATTGGCTTTGTTTACTATTAAGTTAGAAAGGACATCGATCACGTCCTGTTCTGTAACATTAATATCATTTAACGTAGTATTAGTTTTTAAAACAAAGGGATGTAATTCATGGTTAGTATCGTTGACTGTTGATATAGAACAGAAGTAATTATTTAATGTGTTTGCCTTTTCAACGTCCGTTACAGAATACGACTCGTCAGGATTAATTAAAGGCGGTATAGTATTATAATAAGATTCACTTTCTTCAACTAACATGTTTAACCGTTTTCCAATACTGACGGGGATTTAACGACCTGCATTCAAATAAATCATTTTTTAGAGTATTGACAAAATTCTCTTTGGTATGTTTTTTCATGTTATTAACTTTATTTCTCAATTGCTTATCGGTTGATTTCCCGGAGTTTATTGCTTCACGTTTTTGTCGATCTCGTTGGCGTGATGTTCTACGAATTGAAGAATTATACCATTGGCGATCGTTTGGTCTTATTTTAACCATAGAAGACGGTATATAGGTGGATGCCAATTCAATATATATGTTGGTAAATTCAACGACTGTTTCATGAAGTGTACCTTCAAATAGAAATGACCAATCATAAGAAAGATTCGCTTCATTAAATTGGTAACAAATAGCCCGTTTATAATGCCATACTCTCCTTTTATGTGGAGTATGCATTGAGAGTTTGCAGTCAAAATATATGTAAGTTCCATAGTGATCACTAATGGAATTATCTGTTTCAAAAATCCCTGAGTGCAAGGTTTTTTTTGAGCTAGCAATGGCGATAGGGTCGATCAATGTGCGTGAATGAGGGGTTACTCGTGTTGGTTCATTTATGACATTACACATATTGTTTAATGTTAATATATCTTAGAATTTATGGTTAGACTGATTAATTTGATTTTTGTTTATGTCTCCTACGATAACTATTCTGTTGCATGTATCTTGAGCTTGCTCTAGGCAAATATTAAGTCTTTCCCAGAAGTCGACTGCTGTATTTGGAGGGCGATATACATTTCCAAGTAAATAACTGTAGGAGTTGTCATATATAAAAACCCATATGGATTCTGGAAAAATAACCTCAAGATTCAGAATTCGTTTAGGTCTAAACAGAGATGGAACATAGGTAAGAAGACCCGCTGAGTGATTCGTATGATCTTTTTTAAATATATTATCAAAACCGGCAAGTGACAAAGAAACGTTATTAATATCGGTTGAAAGTGTAGTTTCAGTAAACCGTATAATATCGAAGTCTAGGAAATTGTTTTTTATATAATCGAATTTGTTACGTATGCTTCTAATATTCTGATGTAGAATCGATAAGCAGGTGCTTTCAGTAAATGTATTCGACGGTCCAGGGTTTGTTTCTATATCCCCGGATAGCAAAATTAACAAAGTAAAATAGAATGGGCTGTAATTATTACAGAGCACATTGACCTCCCTTTAAAACTTGAGTAGGTATAGCACTCAGTTAAGGTAACATTTTGTTCACTAAGCACTGCGTTCAAGTTTTAAAATAATGTTATAAGTAAATACATACATCCAGTGATAGTGTTATTGTAACTGATGCATGTTCTAATCCAATTACGTATATTTGATTTTATATTCGACACGTATTCCTTAACAACTGCACAATTGAAATGATGTAATTATATGTAGCCGCTTATACTATTGTAAATCGTTGCATGCATATATGAAAGCTATAGATAGACGATCGATAAAGAGTAAGGTCATTCACCTATGCGGGTAAACGGGATTTAAAATCGATCGATAAAAGCTTTCACAGTCCTTATAAAATACTGGTGTGAGAGCGGGAGAGCTGAGGATCTGTATAAATAACGGAACATAAAGCACATATTTAAAACAGAAGAAGAAAACAAGAAAAATATAAACAAACACACAAATTGATGGCAGCAAAGTTAGAAACAATTATCTGCCCAATTTATCAATATAAACTTTAGAAATTGAAAGAAATTAGCAAACAAAAAAGATATCAGGTAATGCAAAAAAGTAAGGTGTAGAATACAGGAAGTATACAGTTGCACGATAAAAGGATAGGATTTACTGTTAGATATCCACAGTTTCGATTATTATGTTATAGCTTGTACATAAACATACACTATATTACTAAAGAACGCCTATCATAATTAGTCAAATGCGAGTCTGTGACAATAAACGGACAATATAAAAAACACAAAGAACATTTTTAGCAAGACTTTTAAATCAATAGTGTATACTAAGTAGCTATGTATACATATTTATTGAGATACATGAATAGCCTAGATAAGAGGCTACTTTGTTCTGGCACAGTGGATACATGAATAGCCTAGATAAGAGGCTACTTTGTTCTGGCACAGTGGATACATGAATAGCCTAGATAAGAGGCTACTTTGTTCTGGCACAGTGGATTATCTATGCTTGGGTTGGCTGATATAAAATCACGAAAAAAGCATGTAAAATACTAATAATAGAAGTTTGTGTGCTTCTGTGAACATCGTTTGAAGTGTTTATCTAATGTTTAGATTGGATACATTTAAGCATTTAATAAAAAGGATATAGTATGAATTTAAAGGAAAGGTAAAGGTGAAGGTTCGGTTTATAGTCTGCTACGATCTACATCTTCAGCCGACTTTCACATTTACCTCCCCGATCACTGGGCCATAAGTCGTCCGTAAACACTCGGCGCAGTATGCAGCCACTGCTCATTGGCTTATTTTCCTCACAGGTACCCATTTATACACCCGGGTGGAGAGGAGCAATCGTGGGATAATATTTTTGCTCAGACAAATTCCGGTGGTCTGGGCGGGATTCGAACCAGGGACCTAACGATCCCAAAGCCAGTGTCCTACCAGTAGACCAATACTCCCACAAGAACATAATAAAACAATATTGGATTACATATATTGACAGTTTAATACGGATCCATGTGGCACCTACATTGTTAAAATAGTGTGTATGTAAACATTGTTCTACACTAATGATTCAAGATAAAAATATTCATCTTTAAAGATTGAGTTCATAACTTTCTTGTTATACGCTCTTTTTGTAACCGAATTTGGATTGTATAGGATTCACACGTGTTGGTCCGTTCGTCCATCCGTCCATATTTCTATTCCACTTCATAAATTTCAATTGCCTAGAAAGATTTTGAAATTACTACAGATAATTTTGACCAGCTGATGTGTCCATGACAATTGCTTGTCTGTCACAGAGGTCAAATATACAAAACGTGAAACTCCAGCTGCATTAGCAGTCGAGAAACTCATGCTTTAGTTGGTTTCAAAAAGTTTCAAGTAAATTTGTTTATGGAATGCAATAAAAATTATTAGGGAAACGCTTGTGCAATGGAATGAAACCTGACTATCGAATTTTTAACAAATGTCACTGAAAAGTAATAATTTATTGAGTTTGAACGTGTAAGGTAAGAAGTGCTGTGAAGTGTGTTGCCTCTTTGGAATGACGGATGCTGTAGGCATTTGTCCTTAAATGACTCGTGACACAAACTATTCATGCTTTAAAACAAAATTGAACGTTTAATACCAGCAGTATCCAGAAATTAATATGAACACGTATAAGAAAAACGAACCCATCCGGTATTTGTTATGAATGAATGTCTTTTCGTGTTTTCTCTTTCCATGAAGTGAAAGATGGTTTCACATCTGAAAGACAAACAGATATTCACGAGGAAACGTGTTCTTCGCAATCAGTGGGGCGGTCCTATTCAAGCCCAGAGTATGTGTACGAAAATTTCGCTGGAAAACGACCAAATGTATAGGAGTCAACTCTGAAAAATGAACAGGTATAACTTGATTGTAAGTGTTATTGTTTGTGTCGTAAATATGTAAACTGTTCTATTAATTGTTTGTATCGAACGGTTGAACTGAAACACGTTATCGTGTAGAAACAATAATTCAGTCCCTATTACCTATAATAAGTATTACACATGAACCTATCTGCCAATGGCTTCTCTAAGTTCATTGTTAATATGTTGTCTATTTTATGTCCACATTTCTGATAAAATATTATTTAATTATATGGAATTGTGGTTCCTGCAAGAACATGTAGTTATTTGATGAAACGGTTGTTAAATTAAGGACCAAGGTATGTTCATTACTCTGCGAAGCTTTGTCCATCATGTGTGATGTGGTATTGAATTGCTTTATAATTACATTTACACTAAAGCATGTTTTTCATAAACTGTGTCAGAATGAAAATTTCAAAACATTAATCAATATAGACAAGCGTTGAAGAATACGTAACATTAAATTTTTGAATAAAATGTTGTATGACAAATATAAATGATCAATACAAATTAAAAAGTACGGCAAATGAATTAAGATGTTTTCTCACTTTGCTTTGTATTGAGGATCATTATATAAAGGTCAAAATATATTCAATATAAAGGTAGAAAATAATTGTTTTTGTATACATTCATCTTTCAGGAATTATACAAACAATGTCAAGACCGAGATAAAGGTAAGGTAGATATTCAAATTTAAATGTAACCGAAATACAGTATTTCAAGGTCCTACTTCCAGAATTAATTTATTAATGGTAGGTGTGAAATATAAAATAATAATATATAATGTATAACAATATCAATGACATTAATGGTGTATCATTATATCTTGGTGGTACAAATTTGATTAAGAGATAATAATCCACTAAATGTTTACCCCTTATTTACAAAATATTTTTTAAGGTGATAACGATATATATCAAATTTAATGGAATATTGTAACTTCCATTAATGAATGCAATCCATGTGTATATAGACATGTACATGCTGACATCATATCAAGTCATAGTGTTTACAATTTCAAAGTGATTCAACTAATTAAAATGCTACAAGCCCGGCACATACATGGGGTGCACATTCCTTGGATGTATTGCAGCACCTTCTCCGGCTCACATAATGTAGTGAATGTTGCTCTTTCGCCCAATGTATTCTCCAAATTAAAATACCCTTAAAATGATCACCTTTTGGTTATCAGTCATGACATTATCAATAACCTCAAGCGAAGATCACTGAGCAAACATATAAATACGTATTCTCGTGAAAAAAGAATAGAATTAATGTGTCATGTGATAACAAGAGCAATATGTCACTACTTCGAGATGTCAACATGTAGCACGTCTAGTAAGAAAAAGACGAGTCAAAAAGTAGCACTTCTCGTAAGGATGACACAAGTCAATAAGTAGCACAACGTTTTGAACCAAAGTCTAGGAGAAAATCGCAGGACGGTATGATGGTTCTTCGCCTTCCCGGATGGCAGCTAAGGCATCCGTGTCTTTGATGAGGAATTTCCGTTCACCTATTCAGTCTATAGACATTTCCGCCTATTTGTAATTGTAAAGGCAGTTTACTTAAGTATCATTTATCATAACAAAGTACGGAATTTAGACTGATATAATATTATCTGCTTCCTGTATCATGTCGATTCTGTCTTTGCACATTTGCGCTTGTAGTATTTTTGTATGACGTACACTATTTTGTAATAACAAGTTGCATTAATGCTTGTGTTTTTACGGGGTTTTAGGCACCAATAGCGCCAACTCTGGTGAGGGTGAGAAAATTTCGACACAAAATGGCGATATTATAAAAACCGACATGGTTATAAGTAAAACAATTTCATTTAAATTAAATTTTAATTGTGCTGATCATGTCAGAGACCTTAATACACATATGGAAAATCATTGAAATACAATTAAGAAATGCAAAAAAGCACATGTAAAGCTAAGAAATCCGAAAGGAATTCGCAATTTCTCTCAGAAAAATCAACATAATTATTTAGTTCATGGACTTAGTCATGCGCACCTTGATTTTCGCAATGGCCTCTTTGCTGACCTCTCTGCCTATCATATATCAAAGCTACAAAAAGTTCAAAACAAAGCCACATGCTTTGTCATAATTGTTTTGAAAGATCAAACCAGTACTGTAATTCTCACTTTACTGGCACTTTACTGTAATTCTCACTTTAAACGAGCAATACTTATGTTTAAAATACTGGTCCTAGTTTTCCAAACTGTACCAGAAATTGGCTACTGCAACAAACTCAGTGAAAATATCATTAACGATCCACAGATGAAATTCACTTTATTTATAAAACTATAACCAAATAGCTCACAAATCGTTTTGCTGTAGTTGCCCCACAATTCTGGAAATGCCCTCCTAAACGGTCTAAAGTGTACGGAAAATGCGAATCAATTTCGGAATATACCCAAAACTAAAATTTTTCAAAATGTACTATAAATAAAAACAGTAAATAATGGTTGAGAAACGAGTTGTAAAATATGTTTACAAGACAATAGTGTCTGTGAGGGTTAGTGTGAGCTATGTAAAGCGCAAAAGAATATAAGACTATACAATTTTGCGCTAAATAAGTGACTTCATTATAAGAGTATTATTATATTATTATATTACCTCTTTTTTCTGCAAATGATTTTAAACTGTGAGATATACAGTAGTTTTTGTTCTCCTTTCTAATCGTTTCCCAAATGTATGACTAAACGTCCACGCGTTCTATTGACGTTTATAGTATGCGTTACTCTGGAATACATTCTAAATACCTGAATACAGTCAGCTAACAAAAGTAGATCCTCATCCCGTTGATTATTGGTATCCTATATAATAACAATATATAAAAAAATAATAATAACCGTAATATATGACTATTTCAATTTTTCCTCTCATCAGGTCTGCATCGATGAAGTAAATCATTATTCTATACACTTTTCTTCATTTCAACACTCTGGAGATAAAGCAGTTATGGGCCGCCTTTTATTACTTTCTATGACGCACTTCGCACTTTTACTAGTTAATCAGATATGAATACCATTTCCAACCACACAAACGTTTTGCTGACGTTGTCGATTTCCACCCCAAAACTTCTGTTCCCCGGTCACATTATTGTTTAGTCACATCCACTAAATTGAATCCACGGGTATTTGCATAAAACTGCACCTAATTTAACACATCATATTATTATTCAAACACAGTCGTACAAAATCACTGGAAATTTAATTAACACACACAACGTGTATTTTCATTTTTGCCAAGACTCGAAGATAAACTTCTTTCTATCTACCACCAACTAAGTATTCTATATTTATGTATAATTTTTTTTTAATATATAGATGGTTCCCTGTGTCCCACACACCATGTTTACAGTGACGATGTGTTCCACGTTGGTGATACGGATAAAGAAAGAAATCGAGAGACAGCTCTTAAAAGTGACCTTCAGACAAACAAAACGAAGAAAGACCATAAAAAAAACTGCAGTCTTTTCATTAAAAGTGTATACTATTATCGGAAAACGCATCACGTCAAGCTCGGTATCCTGAATGGATTTATACCATTTGTACTGACAACGGCAAAAGGTAACTGACAGTCTTTAACCACATTGGTATAGTAATTTTGCGACATAGTACTAAATATTAAACCGTGGTTGGTCTCAACATTAACAATACAATATCATACGTAGTCTTTGCAACCTTTTATGTGGTAAAATATTATAGTTAAATAAAATATTGCTTTGCTAAGGTATTTTATGATACACACGTGCCATTTCCAATGAACATTTTATTTCAAATGATTATATATTTACAATGAAGGCAATCCTTATAAAGTCTGAACCTCATTAATAAACTCGATAAACAACTAGGTGAAAATATGCAGTATTAACTAACAGAGGGTTGTTTAAATGAAATAAAGAAGCTATACAAAATCATTTAAGCTAGTTACGTATTTATTGTTAAGTGTACACAAATAAAACGAAATTTAATGTTTTGTTTCATGCATTTACTAAAAAGGACACGTGTCTTAACAAAACATTTTCCAAACAATGACGAGGAAATTAATAGTCAAATTTGTGTCAGTCAAGCATGAATGTTATTCTTTATTGATAATGAATACAGATTAATTAAAAAATATATTAAATTAATCAAATGGTTTTCTTAATATAGTTGAATACTTTAAAAGAGTGAAATGGCGCAAACATTCTTTATACATGTATTAATTTTTAAGTTTTAAAATATTTTGATACTGTTAATGTTTAAAAAAATATATCAATGTATTTTATTCATAGACATTATCATACTAAATACATTACACAATATATTGTAGTTTTCCTTTGTTATTGACAAACACTCGAAATGTGTTGACACACACCTATACGTCTATGTGTTGCCATTATGTAAGCAAAACAGTATGCATCTCCAAACTAACAGAACAGAACAGATAGTTTATATAGACTTGCACCTAGTACATCGTCTTTGTTATAAAGAAACATATAATACAATAAAGGTCATGTGATAACAGGTTAATGCCACAAAATAGAAGCATATTATTATTATTATTACATATCAATCCAAAGTATAATAAATTAATTCAGTAAACATACACGTCCAGAAAGTAACAGACAATCATAGTGAGGATGAACATATACAAACACTATTGTTAACACTTAACATAATTGTTAAATTGTTTTCTAAGACAGAGAGCTTCTTTTATGTATAATGAGATATTTATTAGTTCTTCCCTTTTACAGAATTTCATGAGTTCTACAAATTTAAATACCGATGGTTTTGTAATATTTTGCTTGTAAGTGTTTTTGTTTAATGGTAGAATAACATAAACAAATAAGTATACAATGGTATTCGCCTTCAATGTCCCTTGTGTCGAAGCAAATACAATACCTTTCTTCTCGCATTATACGGTTTCTACCAAACGTCCCAGTTTGGATTCTTAAAGGGTGTACATAGAGTCTGAGTCTACTTCAATAAAATCTTAAACTTTTAGGCAGTATATCTAAGTGCGTTTCATATGCAAATATAAGTTTATATTCTTTATATAACATCGGAACTGGAATTTGCAATGACATAAACCACTCTTCATTAATAAAATCAATTACACCAAAAAATGATTTTTCATAAACACATTAACACAGTTATAGTTTTCAAACACATAGGAACAACCGAAGTCATTCAAGAGTTTCTTCACATTACAGGAAGAACAATAATTTTACCAAGTCGCTCGGATGAAAACTCTTTGATCTTGCAAATTGTTGATGCTCCACAATCGAAAAACATGGTTTATTGGGACAAAAAGATGACAAATGAGCTACACAAAGCCATATGGCTGCCTATTACCCAGCAACCAAATTTGGACAACATAAATGTGTATTATACTTTCGAATCTTTGAATCTAATAATCAAACAGATTGCAGAAGGTCAGTCACCCGGACCTCAGGTTACCATGAGGTATGAACTGCTACGCTTTGGCACCTTCAAAACCTACCCAACAGATAACAAGCCTTTTATGAGAAAATATGCAGCTGCAGGATTTTACTATGCCGATGACGGTGATGGTGTTGTGTGCTACTGTTGCGGCATAGTTCGTTATGGGTGGATGGAGGAAGATGATCCAATGGAGATACATAAACAAATGAGTTCAAGATGCCAGTTCATCATTAACAATGCTGATTGCAATGTACCTGCTAATATTCAAATGGCGCATAGAAATAATGTATCCCGTTTAGACGATTTTCTGGACTGTTCGCCAGGTAATGCTGCTGTTTACACGTTTATAAATACAGTGTATCAAGTGTGTTATATTCAACTGATATATATATTTTGGGACAATGGGGGGGGGGGGGGGGATATAGGAGTGACCTTGTCGGTCTGTCGGTCAGTCGGTCTGTCGGAATGTTGTTTTTTTGGTTTCCTGATGATAACTCAAGAATGGCTTGACATATTCAAATAATTCTTGGTATAAATATGTAGCATTACAAAATACGGGTTAAGTTCGACTTTGGTAACAAACCACTTAAATTAGCAAGAGTTATGGCCCTTTTGTTACTTAAATTCCCTATAAACATGGTTTCCTGATGATAACTCAACAATGACTTGACGTATGTAAATAATTATTGGTACATATGTGTAGCATCATAAAATACAGGAGGTCAAGTTGGACTGTGGTTACAAACCACTAAATATTGACACAGTTATGGCCCCTTTTTGATTTAAATTCCCGGAAAACATGGTTTCCGGACAATAACTCATGAAAGGTTTCACATTTTTAAATTATTTTTAGTACATAGGTGTAACATCATAAAATGCAAATCAAGTTCAATTTTGATTACAAACCACTAAATGTTGACTGAGTTATGGTTCCTAATCAAATTACATTTTTCCAAATGCACTGTTAAACATTCACAAATTAAAATATTATCTCTGTGTCCATTTCTTTCGAAAGGATGCCATAGTTTTGTGGCCATGCATTATTGTGGGGGTATATCCGTCACTCATGTAATTGCACTGTTAATCACAGTGAACTGATACTCTGAAATTCTTGTCAAGGTTCACTTTGCAAACTATAATTCAACCATTCAGTATAGACTTGTGAATGTAATACAGTCGTGGTAAGATGTTTATTGAACTCGTTAACTTACTAAACCGAGGAGATAATTTAAGAACTATTTCAAGTGCTAAGATATGATTATGCTATTTGGCCAGAGTTCCCATATGACAGGCCACTTTGTTTAAACTATAAACACTTCTCTACCAAAGTTGATGTAGATATATTGTTTATATTTTGTCTAATCGTAACTATTGAATATGTGTACACAAAACTGATCCTTCAAATGTATTCGTAATATGAAAAATCGAGTAACATAATAGGTATTTCTGTGATCTCTAAACGATTGCAGTATTCATTGTATTAATAAAATAACCTACTACATTATTATTTATAAGGGTTACAAAATAATGATTTGTTTGTCAGGCAGCGCCGCAACGTTTTTTTTTATGGCCGCCACGAATTTGATTTAATGTCAAAAAAAAATTATAAACTATTTTTGACGATCGCGCCCAGGTTTTAAAGTATTGAGCAGTCCAGAAATATGTTAACAAAAATAAAACTTTGCAGAAAGTGTTTCTAATGTGCACTTTTCCGAACAAAATACAAAAACCGCATTGAAATATGTGAATGATTAACAATTTGCCAACTTGCTATCGTCTTTTTTGTGTATGCGATAACTGGTGATGACTCTGGAGTCTGAAGTAAACAAGCATATACATTATAATATATTCCGTTCGTACCAAGTGCTTTTGAACAACGCCTTTCGTAAACAATATAGAGATTGGTGGAGATTTCGGTTTTTTCAGTAACTTTGTTCCTGTCTAATTTAATTATATAAATTGGATATGCACAAATTGTGAAATACCGTGTAAATTTTGAAAAAAAGTCATATTCGATTGGGAGCCTTTATAAATATCGTCGATTTAAACTTTTGTTTCGTAGACGATTTTGCTCGTGTAATAGCATTCCATATTTTTTGAAGAAAATCTGTGTCTTAGAAGTCCTATTGAAACAAACGAAAATGCCAGCTGCTTTGACAAGTGTTGATTTTCCTGTCCAAATATTATTGGTGATTTATTGCAAATATAATTCCTATTTTAGACAGTTATAAAAATCTGAATGACGAAAAGTTACATTCTATAAATAGAAATACTTAAATGCTGATGGTATATCAATTTGAAGGCACTTATGTTAATTATGAACATTCAAAATGATTGTCTTTTTACGTCAGCTTGCATAAATGACCGTTTGTGATTAATAAATCTATATTCAGAATTTTATAAAAATTGATGCTTATTTTGTTATTAAAACTTAAAATTGTCTTTAATCTGTACTTATTTACTTGTTTTATTAAGCCATCACATAGTGCCAATAAAAAAGAGTAGGAAAATAATACTTGAATAAAAAAATAATTCGCCCTCCCTCCTGATTTTTTGGAAAAAGTGCATGAGAACAATTCATTATTGTTTAAGCCTATTCTGTACTTATTTACTTGTTTTATTAAGCCATCACATAGTGCCAATAAAAAAGAGTAGGAAAAAAATACTTCAATGAGAAAAAATTCGCCCTCCCGCCTGATTGTTTGGAAAAAGTGCCCGAGAAACAATTCATACATTTTTTTAGCCTAATGGTATTTTTAAAAATGTTTCGTACTTTAAAGTCTTCGTTTTCCCCGATTCTTATCTGAAAACTTAATGCAAATTGCATGGCTATCTCGTATTTTAGGTTTAGGTGGAGTACAGCAAGGGGTCGTTTCAGAACAGAATGGGGAAATCCAAACACTTGGTAGGTAAATGCGCTAGAGTATCATACACGACCACACTTGAATAATGTTGCTTTCTTCGACTTTCTTTCATGTTGCGGGTTTTTATAAGTATCCGTCTGGCAATATTCGTTCGTTTTGTGTTTTCTTTTTCTTTAAATAAATAAACTGAAACACAATGAATGTAAAAAAGTAAGTTTGTTCCCTCTCTCATTGACTGTCTAATAACCTAAGAAACCTTTATATCAAGCTGTTAAGGTAGAAGAAAAAAGAAACTCACTGATTCAATTCCTTTATACTCTGATCTTACCGAAATTACCATAATTTGGCACAAATTTATATCTATAGAATAATGTAATAATAATAATAATAATAATAATTATTATTATTATTATTATTACTATTAAAAATATATGTAAATATATATATTGCGGGCTAAGTTTAATTGCAACAAAAAAGCAATGTTCAATATTGTTAGTTCGATTTAGTGCTTGTATTCTGTATTTATTAGTTAATGTTTCTAGATTGTGGACATGGTGATCCTGTGCATTCCTGTGGTCAAGGTAATTATCGATTTTTTTTAAATAAAAATCATCACATTATGTAACAATATCAACTATCTAATCAACAAGTCAAGCCTTTGAGTCTTTACAAGTCCAATAAACTTTTCAAGCCTTTGAGTGTTTACAAATTCAACCAATGTTTGTATTGTTTAAATTGTACATGCATGCAAGATGCATATATTATGTTGTTGGTGGTATTACTTGTACATCAGACATATCCAGGGTTATCACAGGTCTGCCACTTTGCCAGTCGGCTTTGCGGGGCAGCCATGGAAAGTGGGAGGGGGAGTTTTGTCTACATGTACATGTGCATGGAGTTGCAAGTTTACTTGCAGTGCTTAACCTCGTTGTTGTTTTTTTTGTGTTTAATGGTTGCTCATGAACAATAGAAGTGTTAGAAGGCATTTGTCTCAAGCAAATATATGGCGGACTATTGGTATCTTGGAGTTACAAAGCCCCAAGCTGTTGCAGCCCATTGACCTCCCGTTCAAACTTGAGTAGGTATAGCAATCAGTTAAGGTAACATTTTGTTCACTAAGCAATGCGTTCAAGTTTAAAAATAAAGTTATAAGTAAATACATACAGGCTATACATGCAGTGATATTGTTATTGTAACTGATGAATGTTCTAATCCAATTACGTATATTTGATTTTATATTCGACGCGTATTCCTTAACAACTGCACAATTGAAATGATGTAATTATATGTAGCCGCTTATACTATTGTAAATCGTTGCATGCGTATATGAAAGCTACCGATAGACGATCGATAAAGTGTAAGGTCATTCACCTATGCGGGTAAACGGGATTTAAAATCGATCGATAAAAGGTTTCACAGTCCTTATAAAATACTGGTGTGAGAGCGGGAGAGCTGAGGAGCTGTATAAATAACGGAACATAAAGCACATATTTAAAACAGAAGAAGAAAACAAGAAAATATAAACAAACAAACAAATTGATGGCAGCAAAGTTAGAAACAATTATCTGCCCAACGTATCAATACAAACTTTAGAAATTGAAAGAAATTAGCAAACAAAAAAGATACCAGGTAATGGAAAAAAGTGAGGTGTAGAATACAGGAAGTATACAGTTGCACGATAAAAGGATAGGATTTACTGTTAGATATCCATATATTGGTATCCTATATAATAACAATATATTAAAAAATAATAATAACCGTAATATATGACTATTTCGCTTTTTCCTCTCATCAGGTCTGCATCGATGAAGTAAATCATTATTCTATACACTTTTCTTCATTTCAACACTCTGGAGATAAAGCAGTTATGGGCCGCCTTTTATTACTTTTTATGACGCATTTCGCACTTTTACTAGTTAATCAGATATGAATACCATTTCCAACGACACAAACGTTTTGCTGACGTTGTCGATTTCCACCCCAAAACTTCTGTTCCCCGGTCACATTATTGTTTAGTCACATCCACTAAATTGAATCCACGGGTATTTGCATAAAACTGCACCTAATTTAACACATCATATTATTATTCAAACACAGTCGTACAAAATCACTGGAAATTTAATTAACACACACAACGTGTATTTTCATTTTTGCCAAGACTCGAAGATAAAATTCTTTCTATCCACCACCAACTAAGTATTCTATATTTATGTTTAATTGTTTTTTATTTATTTAGATGGTTCCCTGTGTCCCACACACCATGTTTACAGTGACGATGTGTTCCACGTTGGTGATACGGATAAAGAAAGAAATCGAGAGACAGCTCTTAAAAGTGACCTTCAGACAAACAAAACGAAGAAAGACCATAAAAAAACTGCAGTCTTTTCATTAAAAGTGTATACTATTATCGGAAAACGCATCACGTCAAGCTCGGTATCCTGAATGGATTTATACCATTTGTACTGACAACGGCAAAAGGTAACTGACAGTCTTTAACCACATTGGTATAGTAATTTTGCGACATAGTACTAAATATTAAACCGTGGTTGGTCTCAACATTAACAATACAATATCATACGTAGTCTTTGCAACCTTTTATGTGGTAAAATATTATAGTTAAATAAAATATTGCTTTGCTGAGGTAATTTATGATACACACGTGCCATTTCCAATGAACATTTTATTTCAAATGATTATATATTTACAATGAAGGCAATCCTTATAAAGTCTTCACCTCATTAATAAACTCGATAAACAACTAGGTGAAAATATGCAGCATTATCTAACAGAGGGTTGTTTAAATGAAATAAAGAAGCTATACAAAATCATTTAAGCCAGTTACGTATTTATTGTTAAGTGTACACAAATAAAACGAAATTTAATGTTTTGTTTCATGCATTTACTAAAAAGGACACGTGTCTTAACAAAACATTTTCCAAACAATGACGAGGAAATTAATAGTCAAATTTGTGTCAGTCAAGCATGAATGTTATTCTTTATTGATAATGAATACAGATTAATAAAAAAATATATTAAATTAATCAAATGGTTTTCTTAATATAGTTGAATACTTTAAAAGAGTGAAATGGCGCAAACATTCTTTATACATGTATTAATTTTTAAGTTTTAAAATATTTTGATACTGTTAATGTTTAAAAAAATATATCAATGTATTTTATTCATAGACATTATCATACTAAATACATTACACAATATATTGTAGTTTTCCTTTGTTATTGACAAACACTCGAAATGTGTTGACACACACCTATACGTCTATGTGTTGCCATTATGTAAGCAAAACAGTATGCATCTCCAAACTAACAGAACAGAACAGATAGTTTATATAGACTTGCACCTAGTACATCGTCTTTGTTATAAAGAAACATATAATACAATAAAGGTCATGTGATAACAGGTTAATGCCACAAAATAGAAGCATATTATTATTATTATTACATATCAATCCAAAGTATAATAAATTAATTCAGTAAACATACACGTCCAGAAAGTAACAGACAATCATAGTGAGGATGAACATATACAAACACTATTGTTAACACTTAACATAATTGTTAAATTGTTTTCTAAGACAGAGAGCTTCTTTTATGTATAATGAGATATTTTTATTAGTTCTTCCCTTTTACAGAATTTCATGAGTTCTACAAATTTAAATACCGATGGTCTTTTGTAATATTTTGCTTGTAAGTGTTTTTGTTTAATGGTAGAATAACATAAACAAATAAGTATACAATGGTATTCGCCTTCAATGTCCCTTGTGTCGAAGCAAATACAATACCTTTCTTCTCGCATTATACGGTTTCTACCAAACGTCCCAGTTTGGATTCTTAAAGGGTGTACATAGAGTCTGAGTCTACTTCAATAAAATCTTAAACTTTTAGGCAGTATATCTAAGTGCGTTTCATATGCAAATATAAGTTTATATTCTTTATATAACATCGGAACTGGAATTTGCAATGACATAAACCACTCTTCATTAATAAAATCAATTACACCAAAAAATGATTTTTCATAAACACATTAACACAGTTATAGTTTTCAAACACATAGGAACAACCGAAGTCATTCAAGAGTTTCTTCACATTACAGGAAGAACAATAATTTTACCAAGTCGCTCGGATGAAAACTCTTTGATCTTGCAAATTGTTGATGCTCCACAATCGAAAAACATGGTTTATTGGGACAAAAAGATGACAAATGAGCTACACAAAGCCATATGGCTGCCTATTACCCAGCAACCAAATTTGGACAACATAAATGTGTATTATACTTTCGAATCTTTGAGTCTAATAATCAAACAGATTGCAGAAGGTCAGTCACCCGGACCTCAGGTTACCATGAGGTATGAACTGCTACGCTTTGGCACCTTCAAAACCTACCCAACAGATAACAAGCCTTTTATGAGAAAATATGCAGCTGCAGGATTTTACTATGCCGATGACGGTGATGGTGTTGTGTGCTACTGTTGCGGCATAGTTCGTTATGGGTGGGTGGAGGAAGATGATCCAATGGAGATACAGGTCACAATATACTAAAAGATTTCCTTAACAAATTCAATGTAAAAGCAATAAATTCCACAAAAAATAAACTCAACATTTTGCGCGTAGAGACCCTCATAACCATACCTTTTCTTAAAGAGCATTCCGAGCCGAATTGATTTAGACAATAAAAAAGATAGGTCATGTGATATGTAAGAAAGAACTCGACGCGAATCAAAGTTCACTGTTTTACGGCCATCTTTTTACCGGCTACTCTCCAGTTGAAGGTATACTGCCAACTGTCAAAGTCTCGTCATGTAGTCTCCAACCTTCAAGCGAAACAGTGAATTTTTAGTACACAACAATGTTTTTCCTACCACACGTACAAAGAAATATTCAAAAATAAAGTCATGGCAAGTGACTATACAGAAAATTGTGTCTTCAAATAAATGGTGTTGATTTATTTAGAGAGTATAGCATTGCACACCTGAAATATTTAGTATACTGTAACCTATAAGAGAAATTTGTTCTCATTAAAATTAGTTTTTCTTGCATATAATTATCTTCCCATGCATATTGCACCAATATATTAAGTTTGGCTTGTATATCTGTCCATTTGGCCATTTTATTTCATATTTTCAAACACAGGTGATTTTGGTCGGAAGCCGGTGATTTCAAGCGTCTTGAAGCTTAAATGTCCCTCTAACAATTAAAGCTGATATTTGCAATATTTGTGACAAAATACCCAAACAAACCAAACAAACATGTATGGGGGGCTTATATGGGGTGAGGAGAGAATGACTTTGTTAGATATTTTTACTCTAAGTCATTTTGATAATGTATTTTTTGTGTATTTTTAAAAAAAAATCACCCAAAAAATGTAAATTTAATAGAAAAAAAATTCCAATTTCATCCAAGACAATTGACAAATTAGTCACAATGGGAGATCAAAGATACTTTGAAGTGTAGAAATCAATCAGCTTCCAGTAATTGCTTGTTTCAAACCAATAAAGTGTAAAATCTTTAAAGCACCTTGTTTGTCGCAGCCTCTTTAATTACAGGCCACCAATTATATATTCTAGTATATATGTCATGAGTGCCTTTAAACTGCAGCAGGTGGTCAATTTGCATTGCCTGCTCACATTTAGAGGTTTAAGGGAATACAAAATTGCATATTTTGGGCACAAAATAAGTACTTTTACTTTTTTTAAGGTGGCAATCTGGTCAAAATGGGGTTCATAACCAAGCAAAAGAAAAAGTTGCTCAATGTTGGTTTTAAACGAGGTGGGACTAGTCCGGTGAAGGGGAAAAAACATAATTATGAAAGAAGGTCAAATTCCAACACAACCTATGTAAGGTTAGAAAGGTCATCCTTTGAAGCACGGGTAGCTTACAATGACAAGGTTCTTACTTTTCGGGATGTAGACGGCTCTCAAACCCCAGCTAAGCCCTTGCGTCCGAGAGCGAACAAGATTCGCTATGTAGACCTGTTACGGGTTCCTGCTCCATCAAAAGTCCATCCCGACTTACTTACGAACAAGGTCTATGTCCCTGCCCTACTCCAGTCTATGATGTCCTCTGAAAATAGAAAGCATAGGTTAAGAAGTTATAAATGTAGGGGCGACTTGGTAATTGACGGCAGTGCTTCCATAAAGTGGGGCTTAGGCTGGGAGGAAAGGTTAAAATGTACAAGATGCAGATATGTAGGCAAGCATTATAAGCTTTACAATGAGGTTCCATCAAGTACCAGGGGCAGAAAGGCAGCTCAGATCAATGTAGGCTTCCAAATAGGTGTTGCAAGTACTTCTATTGGGAACACAGGTTCCCGCAGAATTCTCAACACAACCAATATCATTGCTCCGTCTCCACTTGCTATGCAAAAACAAGCAAATAAGGTCAATACTGCCCTTAAATCCCTAAATGAGAGAAGCATGTACCAGATTAGAGAAAACTTAGTTGCTGAAAATGCCAAAATTGGTCAAAAAGATCCCTATTTTTAACTCTGACGCGACACCCTTTCAAGCCGGAACTATTGCCATAAGCACTATGTGTGAAAACAATACCAGAAACAAGCAAATTGTAGGGGTACAAGTAGCAAATAAACTATGCAGGACTGCATCAATGCTTAGGAATAAGGGTAAACCTGTTCAGTGCCCCAATCATAGGGGGCATTGTTCTGCAAATGTTTCAGAGAGGGAACCAATAGGTGATGAAGGCAAATGGAATAGGTTGTTAGGTGACCAGATCTCTAAGGACATCAAAATAGCAAATTTCACTTGTGATGGGGACAGTAGGGCATTCCAAGGTGTTCGTAACTCTCACGGTCACAATGTGGGTCATCTTAAGGATCTGAGGCACCTAGGCAACTCGCTGAAGCGCGAGCTCAACAAAGCGCCTTTCTCAAAGGGCATGCTCAAGGGTCATTCCAAGTCTAATATCAGGAGTCGGTTCGCTCTCTCGGTCAAAGCTAGGTGTATGGCTGAGCTTAAAGCTGCCCACAATAAACACCAGGGTGACATCAAGGTTCTAAAGAAGGTCATGGTTGATGTAATCGCAACCATTGTTCTATGCTTCAGTGGTTACTGCGGTACTCATTGTGCAAAGTACAGTTATGTCTGTGCTGGTACAAATAGGCAAGCTAAGAATTTCATGCCAGACAATGTCAAGGTTAAAATGGTTGACAGTGACCAACAAGTCCTTAAAAAATGCATTTTAGGTCCAGCTGCTCTTGACGCTACCAAACTTTTAACCACAACCCAAAAAAGTGAAGCAGTAAACAGGTCGTACCAAGCTGTCAATCCTAAAACTGTGACTTTCTCACGCAACTGTGTAGGTCGAATTCACGGGCAGGTTCACAAATTAAACAATGGCTATGCTGACTCTGTAATTGCAAAAACCACTGAACTAAATGCTAACCTTACCCAGGGGTCAAAGATTATTAAGCAGATAGCATATGAGGACCGCAACGACCTTAACCGAAAGCAAACATCCACTACCAACAAAGCACGAGCTTTACGTGCCAGGACGCGGAATTATCGATACAAACTGCATGAGGAATTACACTACGGCAAGGGCATGAGTGACCCCAAACCTGATTATGACAGTCTTCCACACCTTAAGCATCATAAATATGCTTAGTTGATTGTGTACCTGATAATAAATTGTTATTATTACCTGTTTTGGCATAAGTGACCTCTAACAAGTGGCCCTCGCGTCAGCATCAGGCGTTCCTCTACCTGAAAAAGGCAAAAATACCCAATAGAAATAGATATAAAATGAAAAAAAACATGCATTTATGTATTTTAAGTGTATTTCTATGAATAAAAGGAAGTGATAAAGCTTGTTGTATTCATGTTTTTACCAAATATGCAGGCTGGCTCAGTTCCATGCCCGCTGCACTGTCCGAACTGTAAACATGTCCGCCGTTCCATGTTGGTGGAATGGGGCTCTATGTTTAAATGTTCAGGCTTAACACACAAGCTATTGTTGCATAAGTGGCTCACAGAGTCCCTGGCGTTCAATTCTGACTTCATGTAGCACATTAACGCTACACGGTGAACCAAGTATGTCTCTGATTTTATGTCCGAAGGCAATTTAGCCCTCATTCGGCCATAATAGGGTAAAGAACTATTTGAAATACAATCATTCCAGATCAAACAATCTGAATTGATGCATTTAATGCTCTTATTTTCTACTCTTTTGCTCAGAAATGACCAAAAATCTGCTTTCTCATCCATATTTTGCACTTGCAGACGATATTTTATTTTAACCCAAAGTCAGTTTAGGTCACAATATACTAAAAGATTTCCTTAACAAATTCAATGTAAAAGCAATAAATTCCACAAAAAATAAACTCAACATTTTGCGCGTAGAGACCCTCATAACCATACCTTTTCTTAAAGAGCATTCCGAGCCGAATTGATTTAGACAATAAAAAAGATAGGTCATGTGATATGTAAGAAAGAACTCGACGCGAATCAAAGTTCACTGTTTTACGGCCATCTTTTTACCGGCTACTCTCCAGTTGAAGGTATACTGCCAACTGTCAAAGTCTCGTCATGTAGTCTCCAACCTTCAAGCGAAACAGTGAATTTTTAGTACACAACAATGTTTTTCCTACCACACGTACAAAGAAATATTCACAAAAAAAGTCATGGCAAGTGACTATACAGAAAATTGTGTCTTCAAATAAATGGTGTTGATTTATTTAGAGAGTATAGCACACCTGAAATATTTAGTATACTGTAACCTACATAAACAAATGAGTCCAAGATGCCAGTTCATCATTACCAATGCTGATTGCAATGTACCTGCTAATATTAAAATGGCGCATAGAAAGAATGTATCCCGTTTAGACGATTTTCTGGACTGTTCGCCAGGTAATGCTGCTGTTTACACGTTTATAAATACAGTGTATCAAGTGTGTTATATTCAACTGATATATATATTTTGGGACAATGGGGGGGGGGGGGGATATAGGAGTGACCTTGTCGGTCTGTCGGTCAGTCGGTCCGTCGGTCTGTCGGAATGTTGTTTTTTTGGTTTCCGGATGATAACTCAAGAATGGCTTGACATATTCAAATAATTCTTGGTATAAATATGTAGCATTACAAAATACGGGTTAAGTTCGACTATGGTAACAAACCACTTAAATTAGCAAGAGTTATGGCCCTTTTGTTACTTAAATTCCCTATAAACATGGTTTCCTGATGATAACTCAACAATGACTTGACATATGTAAATAATTATTGGTACATATGTGTAGCATCATAAAATACAGGAGGTCAAGTTGGACTGTGGTTACAAACCACTAAATATTGACACAGTTATGGCCCCTTTTTGATTTAAATTCCCGGAAAACATGGTTTCCGGACAATAACTCATGAAAGGCTTCACATTTTAAAATTATTTTTAGTACATAGGTGTAACATCATAAAATGCAAATCAAGTTCAATTTTGATTCCAAACCACTAAATGTTGACTGAGTTATGGTTCCTAATCAAATTACATTTTTCCAAATGCACTGTTAAACATTCACAAATTAAAATATTATCTCTGTGTCCATTTCTTTCGAAAGGATGCCATAGTTTTGTGGCCATGCATTATTGTAGGGGTATATCCGTCACTCATGTAATTGCACTGTTAATCACAGTGAACTGATACTCTGAAATTCTTGTCAAGGTTCACTTTGCAAACTATAATTCAACCATTCAGTATAGACTTGTGAATGTAATACAGTCGTGGTAAGATGTTTATTGAACTCGTTAACTTACTAAACCGAGGAGATAATTTAGGAACTATTTCAAGTGCTAAGATATGATTATGCTATTTGGCCAGAGTTCCCATATGACAGGCCACTTTGTTTAAACTATAAACACTTCTCTACCAAAGTTGATGTAGATATATTGTTTATATTTTGTCTAATCGTAACTATTGAATATGTGTACACAAAACTGATCCTTCAAATGTATTCGTAATATGAAAAATCGAGTAACATAATAGGTATTTCTGTGATCTCTAAACGATTGCAGTATTCATTGTATTAATAAAATAACCTACTACATTATTATTTATAAGGGTTAAAAAATAATGATTTGTTTGTCAGGCAGCGCCGCAACGTTTTTTTTTATGGCCGCCACGAATTTGATTTAATGTCAAAAAAAAATTATAAACTATTTTTGACGATCGCGCCCAGGTTTTAAAGTATTGAGCAGTCCAGAAATATGTTAACAAAAATAAAACTTTGCAGAAAGTGTTTCTAATGTGCACTTTTCCGAACAAAATACAAAAACCGCATTGAAATATGTGAATGATTAACAATTTGCCAACTTGCTATCGTCTTTTTTGTGTATGCGATAACTGGTGATGACTCTGGAGTCTGAAGTAAACAAGCATATACATTATAATATATTCCGTTCGTACCAAGTGCTTTTGAACAACGCCTTTCGTAAACAATATAGAGATTGGTGGAGATTTCGGTTTTTCCAGTAACTTTGTTCCTGTCTAATTTAATTATATAAAGTGGATATGCACAAATTGTGAAATACCGTGTAAATTTTGACAAAAAAGTCATATTCGATTGGGAGCCTTTATAAATATCGTCGATTTAAACTTTTGTTTCGTAGACGATTTTGCTCGTGTAATAGCATTCCATATTTTTTGAAGAAAATCTGTGTCTTAGAAGTCCTATTGAAACAAACGAAAATGCCAGCTGCTTTGACAAGTGTTGATTTTCCTGTCCAAATATTATTGGTGATTTATTGCAAATATAATTCCTATTTTAGACAGTTATAAAAATCTGAATGACGAAAAGTTACATTCTATAAATAGAAATACTTAAATGCTGATGGTATATCAATTTGAAGGCACTTATGTTAATTATGAACATTCAAAATGATTGTCTTTTTACGTCAGCTTGCATAAATGACCGTTTGTGATTAATAAATCTATATTCAGAATTTTATAAAAATTGATGCTTATTTTTTTATTAAAACTTAAAATTGTCTTTAATCTGTACTTATTTACTTGTTTTATTAAGCCATCACATAGTGCCAATAAAAAAGAGTAGGAAAATAATACTTGAATAAAAAAATAATTCGCCCTCCCTCCTGATTTTTTGGAAAAAGTGCATGAGAACAATTCATTATTGTTTAAGCCTATTCTGTACTTATTTACTTGTTTTATTAAGCCATCACATAGTGCCAATAAAAAAGAGTAGGAAAAAAATACTTCAATGAGAAAAAATTCGCCCTCCCGCCTGATTGTTTGGAAAAAGTGCCCGAGAAACAATTCATACATTTTTTTAGCCTAATGGTATTTTTAAAAATGTTTCGTACTTTAAAGTCTTCGTTTTCCCCGATTCTTATCTGAAAACTTAATGCAAATTGCATGGCTACCTCGTATTTTAGGTTTAGGTGGAGTACAGCAAGGGGTCGTTTCAGAACAGAATGGGGAAATCCAAACACTTGGTAGGTAAATGCGCTAGAGTATCATACACGACCACACTTGAATAATGTTGCTTTCTTCGACTTTCTTTCATGTTGCGGGTTTTTATAAGTATCCGTCTGGCAATATTCGTTCGTTTTGTGTTTTCTTTTTCTTTAAATAAATAAACTGAAACACAATGAATGTAAAAAAGTACGTTTGTTCCCTCTCTCATTGACTGTCTAATAACCTAAGAAACCTTTATATCAAGCTGTTAAGGTAGAACAAAAAAGAAACTCACTGATTCAATTCCTTTATACTCTGATCTTACCGAAATTACCATAATTTGGCACAAATTTATATCTATAGAATAATGTAATAATAATAATAATAATAATAATAATTATTATTATTATTATTATTATTAAAAATATATGTAAATATATATATTGCGGGCTAAGTTTAATTGCAACAAAAAAGCAATGTTCAATATTGTTAGTTCGATTTAGTGCTTGTATTCTGTATTTATTAGTTAATGTTTCTAGATTGTGGACATGGTGATCCTGTGCATTCCTGTGGTCAAGGTAATTATCGATTTTTTTAAAATAAAAATCATCACATTATGTAACAATATCAACTATCTAATCAACAAGTCAAGCCTTTGAGTCTTTACAAGTCCAATAAACTTTTCAAGCCTTTGAGTGTTTACAAATTCAACCAATGTTTGTATTGTTTAAATTGTACATGCATGCAAGATGCATATATTATGTTGTTGGTGGTATTACTTGTACATCAGACATATCCAGGGTTATCACAGGTCTGCCACTTTGCCAGTCGGCTTTGCGGGGCAGCCATGGAAAGTGGGAGGGGGAGTTTTGTCTACATGTACATGTGCATGGAGTTGCAAGTTTACTTGCAGTGCTAAACCTCGTTGTTGTTTTTTTTGTGTTTAATGGTTGCTCATGAACAATAGAAGTGTTAGAAGGCATTTGTCTCAAGCAAATATATGGCGGACTATTGGTATCTTGGAGTTACAAAGCCCCAAGCTGTTGCAGCCCATTGACCTCCCGTTCAAACTTGAGTAGGTATAGCAATCAGTTAAGGTAACATTTTGTTCACTAAGCAATGCGTTCAAGTTTAAAAATAAAGTTATAAGTAAATACATACAGGCTATACATGCAGTGATAGTGTTATTGTAACTGATGCATGTTCTAACCCAATTACGTATATTTGATTTTATATTCGACGCGTATTCCTTAACAACTGCACAATTGAAATGATGTAATTATATGTAGCCGCTTATACTATTGTAAATGGTTGCATGCGTATATGAAAGCTACCGATAGACGATCGATAAAGTGTAAGGTCATTCACCTATGCGGGTAAACGGGATTTAAAATCGATCGATAAAAGGTTTCACAGTCCTTATAAAATACTGGTGTGAGAGCGGGAGAGCTGAGGAGCTGTATAAATAACGGAACATAAAGCACATATTTAAAACAGAAGAAGAAAACAAGAAAAATATAAACAAACAAACAAATTGATGGCAGCAAAGTTAGAAACAATTATCTGCCCAATGTATCAATACAAACTTTAGAAATTGAAAGAAATTAGCAAACAAAAAAGATATCAGGTAATGGAAAAAAGTGAGGTGTAGAATACAGGAAGTATACAGTTGCACGATAAAAGGATAGGATTTACTGTTAGATATCCATATATTGGTATCCTATATAATAACAATATATTAAAAAATAATAATAACCGTAATATATGACTATTTCGCTTTTTCCTCTCATCAGGTCTGCATCGATGAAGTAAATCATTATTCTATACACTTTTCTTCATTTCAACACTCTGGAGATAAAGCAGTCATGGGCCGCCTTTTATTACTTTTTATGACGCATTTCGCACTTTTACTAGTTAATCAGATATGAATACCATTTCCAACCACACAAACGTTTTGCTGACGTTGTCGATTTCCACCCCAAAATTTCTGTTCCCCGGTCACATTATTGTTTAGTCACATCCACTAAATTGAATCCACGGGTATTTGCATAAAACTGCACCTAATTTAACACATCATATTATTATTCAAACACAGTCGTACAAAATCACTGGAAATTTAATTAACACACACAACGTGTATTTTCATTTTTGCCAAGACTCGAAGATAAAATTCTTTCTATCCACCACCAACTAAGTATTCTATATTTATGTTTAATTTTTTTTATTTTATTTAGATGGTTCCCTGTGTCCCACACACCATGTTTACAGTGACGATGTGTTCCACGTTGGTGATACGGATAAAGAAAGAAATCGAGAGACAGCTCTTAAAGTGACCTTCAGACAAACAAAACGAAGAAAGACCATAAAAAAACTGCAGTCTTTTCATTAAAAGTGTATACTATTATCGGAAAACGCATCACGTCAAGCTCGGTATCCTGAATGGATTTATACCATTTGTACTGACAACGGCAAAAGGTAACTGACAGTCTTTAACCACATTGGTATAGTAATTTTGCGACATAGTACTAAATATTAAACCGTGGTTGGTCTCAACATTAACAATACAATATCATACGTAGTCTTTGCAACCTTTTATGTGGTAAAATATTATAGTTAAATAAAATATTGCTTTGCTGAGGTAATTTATGATACACACGTGCCATTTCCAATGAACATTTTATTTCAAATGATTATATATTTACAATGAAGGCAATCCTTATAAAGTCTTCACCTCATTAATAAACTCGATAAACAACTAGGTGAAAATATGCAGTATTATCTAACAGAGGGTTGTTTAAATGAAATAAAGAAGCTATACAAAATCATTTAAGCCAGTTACGTATTTATTGTTAAGTGTACACAAATAAAACGAAATTTAATGTTTTGTTTCATGCATTTACTAAAAAGGACACGTGTCTTAACAAAACATTTTCCAAACAATGACGAGGAAATTAATAGTCAAATTTGTGTCAGTCAAGCATGAATGTTATTCTTTATTGATAATGAATACAGATTAATTAAAAAATATATTAAATTAATCAAATGGTTTTCTTAATATAGTTGAATACTTTAACAGAGTGAAATGGCGCAAACATTCTTTATACATGTATTAATTTTTAAGTTTTAAAATATTTTGATACTGTTAATGTTTAAAAAAATATATCAATGTATTTTATTCATAGACATTATCATACTAAATACATTACACAATATATTGTAGTTTTCCTTTGTTATTGACAAACACTCGAAATGTGTTGACACACACCTATACGTCTATGTGTTGCCATTATGTAAGCAAAACAGTATGCATCTCCAAACTAACAGAACAGAACAGATAGTTTATATAGACTTGCACCTAGTACATCGTCTTTGTTATAAAGAAACATATAATACAATAAAGGTCATGTGATAACAGGTTAATGCCACAAAATAGAAGCATATTATTATTATTATTACATATCAATCCAAAGTATAATAAATTAATTCAGTAAACATACACGTCCAGAAAGTAACAGACAATCATAGTGAGGATGAACATATACAAACACTATTGTTAACACTTAACATAATTGTTAAATTGTTTTCTAAGACAGAGAGCTTCTTTTATGTATAATGAGATATTTTTATTAGTTCTTCCCTTTTACAGAATTTCATGAGTTCTACAAATTTAAATACCGATGGTCTTTTGTAATATTTTGCTTGTAAGTGTTTTTGTTTAATGGTAGAATAACATAAACAAATAAGTATACAATGGTATTCGCCTTCAATGTCCCTTGTGTCGAAGCAAATACAATACCTTTCTTCTCGCATTATACGGTTTCTACCAAACGTCCCAGTTTGGATTCTTAAAGGGTGTACATAGAGTCTGAGTCTACTTCAATAAAATCTTAAACTTTTAGGCAGTATATCTAAGTGCGTTTCATATGCAAATATAAGTTTATATTCTTTATATAACATCGGAACTGGAATTTGCAATGACATAAACCACTCTTCATTAATAAAATCAATTACACCAAAAAATGATTTTTCATAAACACATTAACACAGTTATAGTTTTCAAACACATAGGAACAACCGAAGTCATTCAAGAGTTTCTTTACATTACAGGAAGAACAATAATTTTACCAAGTCGCTCGGATGAAAACTCTTTGATCTTGCAAATTGTTGATGCTCCACAATCGAAAAACATGGTTTATTGGGACAAAAAGATGACAAATGAGCTACACAAAGCCATATGGCTGCCTATTACCCAGCAACCAAATTTGGACAACATAAATGTGTATTATACTTTCGAATCTTTGAGTCTAATAATCAAACAGATTGCAGAAGGTCAGTCACCCGGACCTCAGGTTACCATGAGGTATGAACTGCTACGCTTTGGCACCTTCAAAACCTACCCAACAGATAACAAGCCTTTTATGAGAAAATATGCAGCTGCAGGATTTTACTATGCCGATGACGGTGATGGTGTTGTGTGCTACTGTTGCGGCATAGTTCGTTATGGGTGGGTGGAGGAAGATGATCCAATGGAGATACATAAACAAATGAGTCCAAGATGCCAGTTCATCATTAACAATGCTGATTGCAATGTACCTGCTAATATTCAAATGGCGCATAGAAAGAATGTATCCCGTTTAGACGATATTCTGGACTGTTCGCCAGGTAATGGTGCTGTTTACACGTTTATAAATACAGTGTATCAAGTGTGTTATATTCAACTGATATATATATTTTGGGACAATAGGGGGGGGGGGGGGAGGGTTATAGGAGTGACCTTGTCGGTCTGTCGGTCAGTCGGTCTGTCGGAATGTTGTTTTTTTGGTTTCCGGATGATAACTCAAGAATGGCTTGACATATTCAAATAATTCTTGGTATAAATATGTAGCATTACAAAATACGGGTTACGTTCGACTTTGGTAACAAACCATTTAAATTAGCAAGAGTTATGGCCCTTTTGTTACTTAAATTCCCTATAAACATGGGTTCCTGATGATAACTCAACAATGACTTGACATATGTAAATAATTATTGGTACATATGTGTAGCATCATAAAATACATGAGGTCAAGATGGACTGTAGTTACAAACCACTAAATATTGACACAGTTATGGCCCCTTTTTGATTTGAATTCCCGGAAAACATGGTTTCCGGACAATAACTCATGAAAGGCTTCACATTTTAAATTATTTTTAGTACATAGGTGTAACATCATAAAATGCAAATCAAGTTCAATTTTGATTACAAACCACTAAATGTTGACTGAGTTATGGCTCCTAATCAAATTACATTTTTCCAAATGCACTGTTAAACATTCACAAATTAAAATATTATCTCTGTGTCCATTTCTTTCGAAAGGATGCCATAGTTTTGTGGCCATGCATTATTGTAGGGGTATATCCGTCACTCATGTAATTGCACTGTTAATCACAGTGAACTGATACTCTGAAATTCTTGTCAAGGTTCACTTTGCAAACTATAATTCAATCATTCAGTATAGACTTGTGAATGTAATACAGTCGTGGTAGAATGTTTATTGAAGTCATTAACTTACTAAACCGCGGATATAATTTAGGAACTTTTTCAAGTGCTCAGATAGGATTATGCCATTTGGCCAGAGTTCCCAAATGACAGGCCACTTTGTTTAAACTATAAACACTGTTCTACCAAAGTTGATGTAGATATATTGTTTATATTTTGTCTAATCGTAATTATTTAATATGGGTACACAAAACTGATCCTTCAAATTTATTAGTAATATGAAAAATCGATGTAACATAATAGATATTTCTGTGATCTCTAAACGATTGCATTATTCATTGTATTAATAAATAACCTATTACATTATTATTTATAAGGGTTACACAATAATGATTTGTTTGTCAGGCAGCGCTGCAACGTGTTTTTTATGGCCGCCACGAATTTGATTTAATGTCAAAAAAAAGTTATGAACTATTTTTGACGATCGCGCCCAGGTTTTAAAGTAGTTAGCAGTCCAGATATATGTTAAAAAAAATAAAACTTTGCAGAAAGTGTTTCTTATGTGCACTTTACCGAACAAAATACAAAAACCGCATTGAAATCTGGGAATTATTAACATTTTACCAACTTGCTATCGTCTTTTTTGTGTATGCGATAAATGGTGATGACTCTGGAGTCTGAAGTAAACAAGCATGTACATTATAATATATTCCGTTCGTACCAAGTGCTTTTGAACAACGCCTTTCGTAAACAATATACAGATCGGTGGAGATTTCGGTTTTTCCAGTAACTTTCTTCCTGTCTAATTTAATTATATCAATTGGATATGCACAAATTGTAAAATACCGTGTACATTTGGAAAAAAAAGTCATATTCGATTGGGAGCCTTTATAAATATCGTCGATTTAAACTTTTGTTTCGTAGACGATTTTGCTTGTGTAATAGCATTCCATATTTTTTGAAGAAAATCTGTGTCTTATAAGTCCTATTGAAGCAAACGAAAATGCCAGCTGCTTTGACAAGTGTTGATTTTCCTGTCCAGATATTATTGGTGATTTATTGCAAACATAATTCCTATTTTAGACAGTTATTAAAATCTGAATTACGAAAAGTTAAATTCTATAAATAGAAATACTTAAATGCTGATGGTATATCAATTTGAAGGCACTTATGTTAATTTTGAACATTCAAAACGATTGCCTTTTTACGTCAGCTTGCAAAAATGACCGTTTGTGATTAATAAATCTATATTCAGAATTTTATAAAAATTAATGCTTATTTTGTTATTAAAACTTTAAAATTGTCATTAATCTGTACTTATTTACTTGTTTTATTAAGCCATCACATAGTGCAAATAAAAAATAGCAGGACAAAAATACTTGAATAAAAAAATAATTCGCCCTCCCTGCTGATTTTTTGGAAACAGTGCCTGAGAAACAATTCAGTATTGTTTAAGCCTAATCTGTACTTATGTACTTGTTTTAATAAGCCACTACATAGAGCCTATAGATAAGAGTAGGATAAACAAATACTTCAATGAGAAAAAAATCACCCTCCCTCCGAATTTTTTGGAAAAAGTGCCCGAGAAACAAAACAATTCATACACTTTTTAGTCTAATGGTATTTTTTTTAAAATGTTTTGTACTTTAAAGTCTTCGTTTTCCCCAATTCTTATCTGAAAACGTAATGCATATTGCATGGTTACCTCGTGTTTTAGGTTTATATGGACTACAGCAAGGGGTCGTTTCAGAACAGAATGGGGAAATCCAAACACTTGGTAGGTTAATGCGCTAGAGTATCATACACGACCACACTTGAATAATGTTGCTTTCTTCAACTTTCTTTCATTGTTGCGGGTTTGTATAAGTAATCGTCTGGCAATATTCGTTCGTTTTGTGTTTTCTTTTTTTTTAAATAAATAAACTGAAACATGATGAATGTAAAAATGTAAGTTTGTTCCCTCTCTCGTTGACTGTCTAATAACCTAAGAATCCTTTATATCAAGCTTTGATATAAAGGATTCTTAGGTTATTAAAGGTAGAACAGAAAAGAAACTCACTGATTCAATTCCTATATACTCTCATCTTACAGAAATTACCATAATTTGGCACAAATTTATACCTATAGAATAATGTAATAATAATAATAATTATTATTATTATTATTAGTTATATTAAAAATATATGTAAATATATATATTGCGGGCTAAATTTAATTGCAACAAATAAACAATGTTCAATATTGTTAGTTCGATTTAGTGCTTGTATTCTGTATTTATTAGTTAATATTTCTAGATTGTGGACATGGTGATCCTGTGCATTCCTGTGGTCAAGGTAATTGTCGATTTTTCAAATTAAACATCATCACATTATGTAACAATATCAACTATCCAATCAACTTGTCAAGCCTTTGAGTGTTTACAAATTCAACCAATGTTTGTATTGTTTAAATTGTACATGCATGCAAGATGCATATATTATGTTGTTGGTGGTATTACTTGTATGTCAGACATATCCAGGGTTATCACAGGTCTGCCACTTTGGCAGTCGGCTTTGCGGCGCAGACATGGAAAGTGGGAGGGGGAGTTTTGTTTACATGTACATGAGCATTGAGTTGCAAGTTTACTTGCAGTGCTAAACCTCGTTGTTGTTTTTTGTGTTTAATCGTTGCTCATGAACAATAGAAGTGTTAGAAGGCATTTGTCTCAAGCAAATATATGGCGGACTATTGGTATCTTGGAGTTACTAAGCCCCAAGGTGTTGCAGCCCAAGTGTGAAACACACGGTTATCAACACAGCATGGGTATGCCAACCAGTTCATGTGAGGTGGGTTTGCGCTGGCACAGAAAAAACGACGGCAGCACATAAATAAACAATTCAAATCATATAGATTTATTCAACGGCCATCCATCTATGGCATGACAATACAAATGTGTGGATAAGGCTATCCGGTAAAGAGAGCGTTGGCGATTCGTCCTGTTCTAACGATTGCCTATAGACCATACATACATGTGCGTATCTCAGTGTGAAGGTGGCCAATATAATGAAGTGTATAAATGATTCTCCACTTTCTTGAAATTTTGGTGAAACACTAATAACACGTTTTGTAAAAGCATATGCGAGCTGAGAAAACTCGTCCCTAATATAAATTAATACAAGTCATTTAGAGACCTAATAGAAGATGAAACAATAACAGTTGCATCGAAATAAAAGTAAAACGTCAGTTTACTCTTCATGCAATGTATTTAGGGTTATAAATATATCTTAAAATATTGAAATAAAAAGTTGTGTCTTTCAGGTGTATCCAGTAATAGTTTGTTCTTAAGCCTTGTCAGCCCGATCGCTCAGTTTGTTCTAAATGCGGGCTATACTCCAGAAGGAGTTAGAGATGGCGTCGTTGATATGCAACGAAGTGGAAGTAAGTTGGTATCTGTTTTGTTATATTTGTTAAAAATGGCTGTATAATATAAGATGCACGTTGGAGGATATTTTAAATAGGTGGCTGCAAAAGATGCAGATTGGAGGGTGTGAAAATGGGCTTGTTAGATGCATATTAAGTTGCTATACAATTAAAATAACTAAGTAATGCTTTTCTTGTTAGAATTATGTTTTTGAAAGACATCAACTGTATCACAAAGGATGACTTTTTTCTTGCAAACCGACTAGATACTTTCATATTAATATGTGTTGTTAAATAAGTTTCTTATAATTATTATGAAAATTAACATTAAATAATTTAAACAATGTTAAAAAGTAATTATTTATTTAAATATAAATAAACCATTTTTAAATTATTTGTATATTGAATGAATGTTTAACACAACGATACGAGTGAATGCCCCATATTTGTATGAGTATATATATTTGAGTATATCATATATTTACACATATAACATATAATTATACTAGAACTTATATGGTTATAATATATTTTGTGTAATTATTAATACAAAAAAGTCATAGGATAAGTGGTAACGTGGACATGTATGCTAACTGACATTTCATTGTGTTATTTCAATCAATTTAATTATCTTCTAATCACCATTTCAGGACACGCAATGTACACAGAAGAACAGATGTTGATGACGGTGTCTCAGATGTCTAGCAACAGACCTGCCCAACGGGAAGTGGCGGACCGTGGATCTGACATACATGCGACGGACAGACAACAATTTAATGGTAAGATCAATGGCATTTTTGTAATCTTTCAAAGAAAGTAACACGCATTGTGTAATATGTAAATATATTTGTATTAATTAATATTTCATGTTAGTTTAATACATATCGGTATATAGTTTTTCTCCCTCGCTTATTCCGTACTAAGCATGTGAATAATTTGAAGAAAAACAAAATGTCGTGTTTTAGGTTCAAAATATGTGACCTGTGCTGCAAAAATGGGTCCTATGGATGAAAAGTCACATTTTCATTTTTTTACATTTTCATTTAGTATTATCTTTAAGAAATAAAACACTGAAAAAAATTATGCTTCTATCATTTTTATTTTATGATATATTGCCAGAAACGTAATACCCGTTTAATACAAAATGTAATATTTTGTGCAAAAATAAGAACAAAACAGTACACTTTAGATTACTTATATTTATATACAAACAATACACAATGACAACACTATTATCAAAGACTATACTACAGTTGTTTTAAATAAATAATTATTTTTCATTTTGTCCTCACATTGTTACAGAAAATGTTTCAAAACAGTTTCCATGGTAACCAAATTAGAAAATTAGTTATTTAGATTAAAAACTGAGTGCACATTACCAATTTGAATTATTTTACCAAATCTTTGTGAACACATTGTATTTGCATATTAGTATCTTATTTAGAAGCTTATAAAAGTACATTGTTTGTGATAATTGCACTGGCATTGAATATCTTTACAAACCTGATAGAATCAATGTACATGTATGTTGGTTTAATAATACTATACTGTGTTACTTATATGATATCCATAATATTTGTTTATATCGGCCAATGTACTTCTTTTTAATATGCACACTACAGCTGATGCATAAAAGATTAATTTCATTCAATGCACACATTGTTGAATACCGTAACCGTCTCCATAGCAACAGCATTTTAGATGCTAATGTGACAGTAAAACAAACAAACATGAAATACTGATTTAAGTAATGCATGTTACTTATAAAAACAACCTTTGTAGTTGTAGCACGCACACTAGTATTGTTTAATTGAATATCAAACACATGAACAAAATTAACATATAATTTTGTGTTACTTACATCCTTAAACAGTAGGTTAAAAAATCAAACAAAAAGTAACTAGTATCATTTCATCAAACTTGACAACACTAGAACAATCACCCATAACATAATACTAAAACATTTTAGTTGTCAGAAAAACAGGTAAATAATTCTTCATTATTACAAATAGCAACTAAAACTTATCCAATTTTAGAATACTCAGGATTTGTCCACTTGAAAACGAGGTACATGTAATAGAGTATAATAAGATACTGGTACATGTACTGGACCAGTATTCAAAAATCTCCAAATGGAAATCTTAAATAGTACGTATGTGTTATACATGTGTTCATAGTTTCTGTTTACAAAATCGTCAAATACTAAACACCTAAGCAATTTTTACTAGTTTAAAACATTTAAACATAAAAATACTTCTTCATAAAACAATCTCTTGACTTAAAAAAATTCGCGATTTAAAATAAGTTAGGTTTTCCCTATTTTGTGAATAGAGCCCGGGTCAAATTAACACGAATTTTAGAGCTTTTATTAAGATTAACAGTTATGGAAAACGCATTCCTTTCGTGCAGTTATGATCAAGCATTATTGTCCGGAGCATATCTTTGTCCAGCAAGGATGGATTTTCAAATAACTTGGCAGAAATGACAAGCAAAATGAACCTGAGTGTCTTGCGCAAGAACCAGGTCTCTAGGTCCAAGGTCAAGGTCACAATTCAAGGTCAAATTCAAATTTAAGAAATCGATCCTTAACTCTTGTCCGGATCATAACTTTGTCCAGCATGGATGGATTTTTAAATAATTTGGCAAAAGTGACATAGTGACATGGAGTGTCGCGCGCAAGAACAACGTCCCTAGGTCCAATGTCAAGGTCACAATTCAAAGGTCAAATTTAAGAAATTAAACCTACACGTTTTGTCCAGAGCATAACTTTGTCAAGCATGGATGGATTTTCAAATAACCTGGCAGAAGTGACAAGCATGGTGAGTCGGAGTGTCGCATTCAAGAAACAGGTCCCTTGGTCCAACGTCAAGGTCACAATTGAAGGTCAAATTTAAGAAATCAATCCTAAACACTTTGTCCGGAGCATATCTTTGTGCAGTATGGATGTATTTTCAAATAACTTGGCAGAAGCGACAAGCATGGTGAGGCGGAGTGTCGTGCGCAAGAACCAGGTCCCTATGTCCAAGGTCAAGGTCACAATTCACGGTCAGAGATCAAACATAAAAAATCAATCCTTTAAAACTTAGTTCGGAGCGTATCTTCGTCCAGCATGGATGGAGTTAGACGGACTATCCCGTGGTTAGTTTGCATTACTCTGTCCTATGAACAGGTGATACAAAAATGAATTAAAAGAGTATCGCAAATGACAACTGACAACTTTGAAATACTGAGTAGACATTTCAGAAAAGCGATTAGAGTAAGTTTAGTTTCTGAAAACGAACTGCTGAAACTGTGTATGCAATGTAAGGTCGACAAGAAGATATTCGATATACAGCAGGACCCTATGGAAATTTGATGGTTACTGGAAATACCGAAATCTAAATGAATCTACCGGAAATTTACGATAAAACTATGTTCATAGCATTTTAAATTATTATAAAATACAAAACATATAAATATAAAATGTAATTTCTTTAATTTTTATGCACTACATTTGTCAACAACAAAGTATAAAAAGCATTTTACCAGCGATAAATCGTTATTCAATATGACATTGAATGAAGTTGCAAACATGTAATAAATCATATATTTGTAACGAATTAGCAACCAATACACATGTTCACAATGAGCAAACTTGTAAAATTGGCGAATTTTCAATCATCATATACCGTCATGCCTAGATCATATTTCTATGAAACTTTAAGTTACGACAAAATAGTTTAATCAGATAAGCAGATTAGTTAGCTATTTCATGCATATGTTAATAGCAACACCACTAATAATTAAAGTTTATTTAATGCCAAGTAGTGAAATATAGAAAAATATCAGTGAGATATATCCCTATATCACTCTATGTGTTGTACTACTTTTTTTAATTTTATTTAATTTGAACAATATTTAATTCTAGGTGTTGTCACCATTTATCATACATAATTACCAAAAAAGAATAGTAGGGAAGATTAATAACACCAAATATTAAGAATACCTCTCTGATATAATATTGATGTGTATTTCCTCTTATTTTCTCTTGGATTTTCCTCCGTCGTATTGAGCCAAGGAGACTATTGAGTATAACAGACAATGCCTTGTGGGTACAAGTTTTACCCACAAGGCATTGGAGCTCGTCATCTTGGTCCAATTTTAATTTTAGCATCCAAAGCATTTATTTTATCATTTGCACGTTATTCATCACAGCATATTACACTTGCACTTATTTACTGTTGCTATGATCAGTAGTCTCCCTTTGTTTACATAACTGTTGTATTGCCCGTTCTCCAATTCCAAAATAGAACAACAATTACCCTTAAGTAATAACTTGTGTCCATTAAGCACGTACTTATATTGTTTTGAGTGTATTTAGTTTTTATATCCAGTAACCACTCTTAAGTATTTAAGTATCCCATGTGTGGTCTTGTAAGTAGTATTCTGCGTTTAATTCTCCGCCATCTTGTTTTCTTCAAATTCTTTACCGGCCTTTAATCCAATTATGTTTGTGTTGTTAAATCCGAATAATTAATATAGAAAACACTTCATACGTATAAGTATTCAATTTCAGAACACTCCTAACAGTACATCTTGTGTTGTTTTACATTTTAACGCGCATCTACGAGTTTAATCAGCTTAAATTGCTTGCGAAAACACAAGTGCGCTTGAATGTCGTGACTGTGTTAACTGTTGTTTACATAATAACACCTACGCACTCGCTATTTTTAGAAAACTGAATTTCGGAGAACTGAACGCACTTTCACTTTCAATTTGTACTTTTATCATAAATATATTTAAAGCTAGCAGTGTGTGTTAACTTCTTGATTTGAAAGCTGACCATTATTCAACGACTACGTGTTTACAATTGAATTTAAACTTAAATACATTTAAAAACACGGATTCTGCGTTGTCTATGAATATACAGTGTAGCATAGTAAACTGTCGAACTGTAAACGCGCTGCCATGATAATGCCTTGAGTCAATTTTTTGCGATTTAAGTTGCATAATTAGAACTAATCCACGGCACATTTTATCGTAATCCAAGACGGCGCTGGAATATTTATTACTAATCCAGATTACTGCCCATTATAGAGAAAATAGTGCGGACGTAATATTGTCAATATCGTGTTGAAAATCCAGTATATGAAAATCAAACGTAAAGAATATTCAAATAGCATTTAAATAAAAATAAAATGTGTCTGTTTTCGGTGTGATAACGCGTGATATCGTCACCGGAAAGGGAGACAATACTCGTGCAAGCGCTCATGAAAATATTAATTGTCTCCCTTTCCGGTGACGATATAACGCGTTTTCAAACCGAAAACAAACACATAGCCTCTATATATAAGCGTGTATGACGAAATTTAAAATAATACATGAATATCATTGTCAACACCAATTCCAGCATGCTAATTAATCTATATACTTTTTAAAACAAGTATATATACTGTTATTACTGTAACTTGTAAGTATTGGGACACCCCTATTTTTGATTTAAAAAAAAAATACAATTTTCGCATCTCTTAATCTTGGGTAACATTTTAAGGTTGAATTGTTTTCTTCCCTTAATATATTTGGACATCAAAATATAACCTGATGTTGTTACAGTGGAGGCCTTCCAGACCTGCAAATGCATAGGTTGCTTAGCGACAGGTGACACGGTATATTGCGATTGCTTTTCTATACACCATTAGTAACACCACCAGAGATCAGTTTTCGAAGATTTCGGTATAATATAGATAGATTCATGTAGATTTCAGTAGAATCGGTATTTACAGTAACCTGAAATTTGATAAAATACTATACTGGTTTCTAACCTAAATGATTCGTCCCATGTCAACTCGACTCCGCTTGGAATGACGACTTTTTCCACAGACCATAGCGCAAATCATAAATGTCGATGTTTTGCAAGTGATGATCTCTCAAAGCTGAATGGGAGACTTGCCTACATGGGTACTTGTTGGTTTAGTTTGCTGGTTCTTACATTGATACTATTTTCTTTCGTAAATATAGAATGTAATTATTTTCCGCGAACTTTCATCACGCATTACAAGGCTGGATTCTGCTTGTGTAGCGGTAGGCATTAACTTTGATTAAGATGTATACGGTATAATACATTTATAACGTATTCTTAGTAGAAACTATTATTAATTCATAACAAATTATTATATGCGAACAATTACACCTTATTTCTAAATTCTAAAGGTCCTGTCTCTCTGTAGCATGTAAGTCCATCATTCCGGCCCTCTTAATGCATAAATAGATCTATGCATAGTGTAAACATTTTCAAATATATAGGTTGGGACAATGAATATGTAGTTTAATTTTTAATATGAATATTGGTGCTACCTAGTTAACGGGCAAAAGCATATTTATTTAACTGTATAAAAACAATATTTACTGTAGTGTCAATTTTATTTGAGCCACTTCTTTTTGTGGGCAGTATAAACATAATTAGTATGCTGTAATGGGCAATGTTCCAAACATAATTTTAAATATTATTTTCATTATCTGTATAACATCACTGATATAATTACAAATTTTAAGGGTGGTTTTCCATGCCAATATATTTTTTGGAACATGTTCATTACAATCCCCCTTTTGCAATTTTCATCAAAATTCATTTACCCACATGGATGAAAAAAATCTAAATTCAATTGTAGTTGCAAATAGCGTCTGCATACACTTGGTGTCTTTTATACAAGCAATAATAGAAACTAAGAATATTATAAAATAAGACAATACAAAGCAATTACAAAGATAAAAGTATTAATATTTCTTAATTTTCTATGGTAGCTCAGTATAAACTTGAAGCTGAAAAAACAGAGAAAATAATCTGTTGTCTAAAAGAACTTGGTTTTCCTGGACTTATATGTTTTTTTCACTTAAATCTTTTTATTTGTCTTTTATTTATAAAATTTATTTGACTGAAATAAAAAGTAAGAAACACATTGACCATGTACTTTTTGGAAAAAATGAGGAAAACCAAACACACCCATTAAAAAAAGACATTTTTATTTAGGCAATTCTTCAACAATATTTATCAAATGCTGAAAACATTATGCAATTAAAGTTAAATACACCATTTACACCAGTTTAACAAAATATTGGATAATGAAAAGCGATTATTTGAGTGAATTAAAGATTATGTTTTCAAAATAAGGTTCCTTGTGGGCACACAATATGCCATCCACAGCCTTCACTGTTTTCAACTCTGAGACAGCACACTATGCATGAACAATATAGTGTCTGTTTTACTTCTTTTCCATTTATCTTAATGACAATAGTTTACATACTGCAGTATGTTGGCAATTTAGGCTGTATATGCTGGTAATTTAGGATGCATTTTCACCAACTGTCAGAGAATCATGTGTACTATGCTTTAATATCACCAGGCTAGACCTCCAGCAGCGTTTTTTCTCTATATAAAGTTGGTACCGGAAAACGGTACCATTCCCAATCCGATTTTCTGACCATTTTTCCCAATTTGAAGTTAAAAATTCGCAAATGTAAGGAAAAACACCCCAAAAGACCCTGAAAAGATCGACGATGTTCCTGTATTTTACTTTTGTTTTACCCAAGCGTAAACCATAGCTCAAATCAGTTACTGTTAACGGCTAGGGGAAGTAACCGGTGCAAGGTTTGGTGGCGCTGTACCGATTGGTTACTGTTATCAGTTATACATTGCGTGCGAGAATGGGAACCATCTGGACTGTAATGCGTGTTCGCGAGTGTCATTGACGAGACTTGGCAATTCATAACACTAAATACTACAGAAAAAAAACATTCTGGGATGCAATCCTTTATCTAGCAATGGCTTTTATGGCAAAGCAGAAAGTATAGATCCACAACCGTCATTAACGGCGGAAGATACTAGTAATTTTGTTTATGTTCTTTCAACCATTGACACAGACAGAGAGCAAACTTGTGTCTCTGGGGCAAGTTGTGCAGGTTGATACCCACCAGCACGGCATTTAAAACCATTATCTGACTTGAATGCAAGTTAAATAATAAATATAACAAATTGTTTTAGGGTTTATTTATTGTAACTTACTGTTTTCACATCCTTTTCGACTGTTTTTCATGAAAGTGGTAAAATTCCCAATTTGGCTGAAAACGCTGTCAATTTTCCCAATTTGACCGGTACTGGTACCATTCCCAAAGTGGTGAGAAAAAACGCTGTCCAGGGAAGCATTCCGGCTGATTTGTGGCAATTCTCTTCTTTCAGCTGAAACTACAAAACTGTCCAATATATGTGCAACCCAACCTATGCCATTTTTTTTAGTGTTTGGTGAAGCAAATGTAAAAACTGGTTAATTACGTTTTGCTATTGTAGTACAAGTCCTGTAGAAATACATGAGCACATATTTATAAGCAAATATGGCACACATATTAAGTATAAGGAGTCAACTACTATTCACTGGTATAAAAAGCTGAAAAAAATTTATGTGTCCTGAGGCTTCAAAACTAAGAGCTGACAGATCACCATACTTAATGACTTTTATACATGTTCATTTGCAAGTTTACATGTATAGAAACATAGTTAAACACAATTAAACACAATTACTAATAATACTATATAACTTAAAGCAATACAATTTCGTAGTTTAAGCATTGAAATGGAAGCATTACATTATCATGAGCTTCTAATAAAGTACAAATGGGACTTGTTAACAGATTTTCGCATTTTTTTAAGTAGGCCATTAAATGTCTTAACTCGACAGATTTAAGCGTCAGAACTAAAAAGCTCGATTGTAATAACAAAATAAGTATTAAAACAAAAAGGTCCCACCGGGGTTCGAACCCTGGACCTCTTGAATAAAAGGTTATCTTCTTATAACCACTCGGCCATTCCGACTTCTATATTCTTCTCATCCTGCATTATTTACTTTATGTAAGTGTTCCACGCATTGTCATTGTCAACAGTTTCAACGAAAACAATAGAAACACTCCAAATTACTCCATTGTTTAGCGTTACAAACGCTTTATAATTTTATCAGTTTCGACTGATGATTGCTCATAAACGAAACAGTTTTTACAGTATATTTCTCACAGGGTTTCCGCCAGGAATCTTTTAAGGGATGTTGGGCCGAAACAGGGTGGGCTTGGGAGGGGTGTCGCCTCCCCCCCCCCCCTATGTTGTTAGAAAATTTTATGTTTGAGTAAGGTTATTGGTGCAATTTGGCATATACTTAAAGGTGTGTACAACAAAACAATAATTTACGCTGCCTTGGCAGTGTTCTTGGTGACGTCGGGTCTAACTTCGGTGTGTCAGTGTGCACTTCTGTAATCCTTTCTTCCAAAAAAAAGAATCTGGAGGACCTGTATCTACTGCCTTTCGTTTCGACATTTTACCGATTAATGAAAATCATAAAATGCTAAATTTGCTTAAATCCCATGATAGATGGGATTTACAAAAATAATAATTCTAATTGTCGCTAATTTTATCAACTACAAACGTTTTGTTTTCACAGTTTTCAGATAAAGAAGAGACCCATACAGTATGTGCTAATTAAAGTGCATTCTAGTATCGATTAACGCTCCACTTGCTATCATACCTACCTGGTAATTTAGTTGATAACTCTGGCAATCGAGAACCGCCTCCTTTAATCTATTATCTTTGACAAGCGAGCGGCACGTGTAGATAATAAACAATGTTTTCACAGATTATCGATTTATATTTATGACATGTCGGCAGCTGGTTAAGGCATGTCGCTGCAATTTAGGGATGTGGGAAGACCAACCCAGATTACGCAGGGATGTCGCTAGCGACAGGCCATATTGGCCAGGGGGAAACCCTGATTTCTAGGTCCGTAGTGTTATTTTGCCCCCTTGTATACACTGATCTTTTATTTTTGGAATCAGTGACAAAGAGTTGAAAAATTGTCAATTCATCAATCTGTGGACAAGTCCCTTTAATTTTCGAAGGTATTGATCGATTGAGACAATGTTCAAATTTGTTATATAAGTGTGCACATAATTAGTATTATCATTAAATAATCTAGTATTTGTCATTATTCTTGTTTTAATTTGAAAATAAACATTCACATATAAAACTACAGTGTTATTTAGAGAAGCATAATATTTTTGTTTTGTTTATTGACAAAAACACCAAAAGCATTGCCTTAGGCCATACAAATGAAATGTCATATTTGCCCCTTGTAGCATGCAATGTTTCTGATGATGGAAGCATGGAGAAAGTTCTCCGACAGCCTATGTCCACGTCGCATCAGCGCTTGTACACGGTCCGTAAGAAACTGCAGAAGTTCCTGCACAGGCTCATACAGCAGCAACAGATGAAACAACAACAGCAACAGCAGAAGCCGCTTCAGCAGCAGGAATCTCTAGGGAGGGCGATATCCAGTCAGGCAAACCAAGCCATCACCACAAGCTTCACTCTCTTCAGCCAGCACCTGCAGTGGGTCACACAGCATGCAAGGATACTGCCTTGGCCAAACATTCCAACAGCATCTGCTCTATGCATGGTAGTAACTATGTTTAGTGTCAATTTTCAGTGTTTTACTGCACATAAAAGTTGTAACTCATGTTCCAATTATTATACATTTATTTTTTATTATTTTTTTAGTATGATAATGTCCCTTTCATGCAAACATAAGCACTCCAACACAAATTAACCATTAGATACTTGTCAATCAAGGATTGAGTTGACCAAGTATGGGTTTATATTTCAGTGGTAAATAATAGCAATTGGTTGCATAATCCAATTGATACTTCAAATCCTTGGACAAACAACCTTGAACAAACAGAAAGGCAGAGCAATCTATGTTCGTCTACTGGTTAATTATATATATATAATTATATCTGTAAGGCATATATATTTGTATCTGCAAAATATAGTGATCAGGTGCTTGTAACACTCTATTAGATTATGCATAGTGAGCTTCTGTGTGTGTACTGCATCGATGAATAAATGATTGTGTTGATTTTGTTTTTTAGTAGGTTTACAAATGTAGATGTTTCTCTGTCTGTTCAGGTGCCATCTGTGAGTAGCAATCAGTCAATGTTGACAGTCATGTCTGGTCCTGAAATTGCAGCTAGCCTTCTGCCAACACTGGTAAGTGTAGACTGCCTGTCCAGTATAAACCTTGAGCAACTTTAATCAGAATCCTGCCAAGGACTTCAGACTTGATCAAATATTCAATTTTGGTTAAACTTTTCCTGTCTTTCATTGAGGGGGCATTTTGAGACATGTCACATTATTTTCACAGACATCGCATAGACCATAGACTAAAAAATAAAACCAGCAGATGTTAATCAAAGTCTTTCATTGCATCAACAAAGACTACAAATAGTTAAGAAGATACTGTTCATAGTCTCATTGCATCAACTTTAGACTTCAAATAGTTAGGAAGATACTGTTCATAGTCTCTTTGCATCAACTTAGACTACAAATAGTTAAGAAGATACTGTTCATAGTCTCTTTGCATCAACTTAGACTACAAATAGTTAGGAAGATACTGTTCATAGTCTCTTTGCATCAACTTAGACTACAAATAGTTAGGAAGATGCTGTTCATAGTCCCATTGTATCAACTTTTGACTACAAACTTTTAAGAAGATAATATAAATTTTCTCTTCATTTATTAATTTACCTGTGTGAGATTGTATTTAACCTGAAGTGATATTACAATATTCCTTTAATGTCTGAGACCCTGACTGTGTAGATCCAAAACAACAACACTGAAGTCACAGTTCAATACAGCCAACATAAGCACACAGGAAATGGCATTTAAATATGCTAAACTTCACTTATTCTCAATATTAGCGTCATTGTGCTATTACAGATGCTTCCGTCCAATGTCTACATGACGCCATTACAGAAGCAGTGCAACATGGTGATTTGGGTCTGGGTGTGCCAGTGGCAGACTATCTTACCACAGCAGTATGAGTGGAAGAAGATCAACCAGGTACAACAGGTACCCACCACCTTCAAGACACAACCCTCCGTGGCGCCCAGTTACAATTCATTCTCCACAGGTATGTGGGATGGTTTATTTCTGGGCTTTGTCTGGCTCAAAATTTTCTTCAGCCAAATTCGCCTTAACAATGATGAAATTCTCCTTTTAGCTGTTTTATGGGGTTTCATGAAGAAAAGGTTGTAGCCAAACATAATTTTCTTACGCCAAATGTGCTCTTTAGCCATAGGCTAATTTGGTTAAAGTTAGGTATTCCTGTCATATTTTCAAAAGTTCTTGGTCAATCTTCATGAAACTTTACAGAAATGTTTCTTGGGTGGTCCTCTACCAAAGCTGTGAAAATGGTTCCGCTTCACTGCACAAGATGGCCACCAGAGCTAAAAATAGAATTATATCTAAACGTCATTTTCTTCTAAACCTATGGCTAGATTTTCAAATAATTTTACGCAAATGTTTGTTTATGTTTCTCTACCAAACTTATTCAAATGGTTGGTCCCCTATCAAACCTGTAAAAAAAATGGCTCCGCTTCCCTGCACTAGATGGCCGCCAGAGCTAAAAATAGAATTAGATCTTAACGCCATTTTCTTCTAAACCTATAGCTAGATTTTCAAATAATTTTACACAAATGTTTGTTTGGTGTTCCTCTACCAAACTTATTCAAATGGTTCTGCCTCACTGCACAAAATGGCCACTAGAGCTAAAAATAGAATTTGCGTTTTATTTTCATATTCCTGTCATATTTTCAAAAGTTCTTGGTCAATCTTCATGAAACTTTACAGAAATGTTCCTTAAATGGTTCTCTACCAAACCTGTGAAAATTGTTCCGCTTCACTGCACAAAATGGCCACCAGAGCTAAAAAAATAATTGTCTCAACGCCATTTTCTTCTAAACCTATGGCTAGATTTTTAAATAAATTTTACGCAATTGTTTGTTTAGTGTTCCTCTACCAAACTTATTCATATGTTTCCGCCTCACTGCACAAAATGGCCACTAGAGCTTAAAACAGAATCTGCTTTACAGTTTTGTATTCCTGTCATATTTTCTAAAGTTCTTGATCAATCTTGATCACAATGTGCTCATGGTGAGCTTTTAGGATTTCCTTTTGTCCGTCATCTGTCGTGCGTCGTGTGTCAACATTTTCATTCAAAGAACATCTCCTAAACGGTTGGGCAGATTTTCACCAATCTTCACAGGAATGATCCTTGGGTGACCCTCTTTCAAAATTGTTCAAATCATTCCAGTCCACTGCACATGCAGGTCACAAGAGCTAACAAACGGGCCCTAAGGGCCCTAGGACGCTCACCTGAGACCTTGTAACCCAATTGGAATTTGCATCCGGGAGGCATGGCTTATTTTTATCTCAGGGGCATAATATGAACAATCTTGAACAAGCCTCTGGGCCTTTCGGTTTCAGGTAAGTGTTCTTAAAGTAACATTGCTATTTATGTCTATATAGCGCATGTGACCCCTCGGGGTGCCACCAGATTTGACCCTCGGGGCATAATTTGAACAATCTTTGGAGAGGACCACTATGCAATGTTACATACCAAATATATGAAAGCTGTTGGCCTTGCGGTTTCGAGAAGAAGATTTTTAAAGATATTTTGCTATTAAAATTGATATAAACCATGTGACCTCCGGGGCGTGACCAGTTTTGACCCCAGGGGCATAATTTGAACAATCTTTGGAGAGGACTAATTTGAACAATATTTCTAGAGGACCAGTTTAGGATGTTACATACCAAATATGAAACCTCTGGGCCTTGTAGTTTCAGAGGAGACGATTTTTAAAATCATTTGCCATATATTCTATATAAACAATATGACCCCTGGGGCTTAGCACGTTTTGAAACCAGGGGAATAAAACCTCTGGGCCTTTAGTTTTCAGAGGAGAATATTTTAAAAGTCACATTGCTATATATTCTAAATAACAATGTGACCCCTGGAGCGTGGCCAGTTTTGACCCCAGGGGCATAATTTGAACTAATCTTTGTAGAGGACCACTATAGGAGGTTAAATACCAAATATGAAACCTCTGGGTCTAATGGTTTCAGAGGAAAAGATTAGAGTCATTTTGTTATATATTCTATATAAACCATGTGACCCCCTGGGCTTGACCCGTTTTGACCCCAGGGTCATAATTTGAACAAACTTTGTAAAGGACCACTAAAGGATGTTACATACCAGATATAAAACCTTCGGGCCTTGCTGTTTCAGAGGACAAGATTTTTAAAGTAATTTTGCTATATATTCTATATAAAAAATGTGACCCCCGGGGCGTGGCCCGTTTTGACCCCAGGGGCATAATTTGAGCAAACTTTGTTAAGGACCACTAAAGAATGTTACATACCAGATATGAAACCTCTGGGCCTTGCGGTTTCAGAGTAGATTTTTAGAGTCATTTTGCTATATATTCTATATAAACCATATGACCCCCTCTTTCAGAGAAGATTTTTAAAGATTACACTTTTTAAATCTATTTTTAGCTCAAGTGACCTACATTTGCAACGGACCGTAACGATTTGAACAAATTTGAAAGAGGGTCACCCATGTGAAGTTTGGTGAAAATCTGCCAAGTGGTTTAGAAGCAGATGTTGTTTGAATGAAAAGTTGACGACGCACGCATGCACGACGGACATCGGGCAATCACAAAAGCTCACCATGAGCACTTTGTGATCAGCTGAGTTAAAAATAGATTTAAACACTAAAAACTTTAGAAATCTTCTTCTCTGAAACCCCAAGGCTTGGAGCTTTCATATTTGATATGTGACATCCATTAGTGGTCCTCTACAAAGATTGTTTCAATGATGCCCCTGGGGTCAAAACTGGCCAGGCCCCGGAGGTCACATGGTTTATATAGACTTGTATAGCAAAATGACTTTAAAAATCTTCTTCTCTGTAACTGCAAGGCCTAGAGGTTTCATATTTGGTATGTAACATTGTACAGTGGTCCTCTACAAAGATTGTTCAAATGATGTCCATGGGGTCAAAACTGGCCACACCCCGGGGATCACATGGTTATATAGACTTAAATAGCCAAATGACTTTAACAATCTTCTTCTCTGAAACCGCAAGGCCTAAAGGTTTCATTTTGGTATGTAACATTGTATAGTGGTCCTCTACAAAGATTGTTCAAATGCAGCCCCTGGAGTCAAAACTGGGCACACCCCGGGTTCACATATTTTATATAGATTTAAATAGGAAAATGACTTAAAAAATATTCTCTGAAACCTCAAGGCCCAGAGGTTTCATATTTGGTATATAATATTGTATAGTGGTCCTCTATAAAGATTGTTCAAATGATGCCCTGGGGTCAAAACTGGCCACACCCACGGAGGTCTCAATCTTTATATAGACTTAAATAGCAAAATGATTTTAAAATATTCTTGTCTGAAACCACAAGGCCCAGAGGTTTCATCTTTGGTATGTAATATTGTAAAGTGGTCCTCTACAAAAATTGTTCAATGATGCCCATGGGGTCGAAACTGGCCGCACCCTGGGGCTCATATGGTTTATATAGACGTAAATGGCAATTTGATTTTAAAAATCTCCTTTCAAACCACAAGGCACAGAGGTTTCATATTTGGTTGGAAACATTGTATAGTTGTCCTCTACAAAGATTGTTCACATGATGCTCCTGGGGTAAAAACTGGCCACACCCCAGGGCTCACATGGTTTATATAGGCTTAAATAGCAAAATGACTTTAAAAATCTTCTCCTGAATCTGCAAGACCTAGAGGTTTCATACAAGATAAGACAAAACAACAGTTTATTGTGTAAATATAGGCCACCGGCCCAAAATACAGAGTACACATTACAGAAATATCATGAATTGAGTTGTGTTGAGTCAATTTAAATCTACATCTTTCTTTTTCATTATTTCATTAACAAAGAATGCTATGTTTTTAAATTTTCTGTCATCTAAAATTTGCATAAGATTACAGATATTATGAAAATTATGTTCACCATTAAACCGTGAAAAAAAATATTTTTGCCTCTCTTGGCTATATTTAGAACATTTAAAAAATGCATGAAACTCGTCTTCAATACAGTTGTCAAAACAGTGAACTAAACAATAACTACAAATGCGGTTTTCTCTTGAAATCCCTAAATGTTGACCAGTTTCAATGGCTAATTTATGACTTGAAAAGCGGAATCTAGAATGATTTTCGAGCAAAGAATGGTATATGGATATATAAATATTTTTCTGGATTTAACATAGATTTAAAGTGTTTGTATGTATCACATCTTGGGGAACTTCTAATGCTTTCTAGCCAGTCCTGTCTTTTACAATCAACCAGTCTATGTCTAAACGACAGTAAAAATAACTCTATGTTTCCTACCTTTTGACTAAGCCAAACAAAACCAAACCCATAGCTGAACAAAATATTTTTTATATATGTAACCCAATTTTTTCTTCCAATATCGTCTTGTCGTTTTAACATTATATAACAATTTCTTGGATATCGATTTTCTGTCATACTAATTAACTTACACCAATATTTAATGCATTTTACATGGTGTTCTATACAAAGAGGTAATCTACCACATTCTCCTAATACAACACTGTCATTGACACAGTTATTTACACCAAGAAAATCTTTACAATACTGAATTTGAACTTGCTCAAGAACATCTGAGAATTCTATTCCGTATATTTCTGATCCATAAGTAAGTATAGGCTTGACCATGGAATCAAACAATTTAAAACAATCAGTATGCGAAAAATATCCAAAAGATTTCTGGTAAGATTTAATAGCAAATATGGATTTTCTGGCCTCTGCGCGAGTTTTTCTTTAGCTTTTCTCCATGATAATTTTGGTGTAAATAGAAGACCCATATATTTATACACTGATGTGACATTAACCGGCTTGTCGTCATAAACCCATTGTTCGTATGATCTAAGTGGACCGCCGTTTCTAAATACGATTATTTCAGTCTTTTGTTAGTTAATTGTCATACCAGTGTTTTTACAAAATTCAGAAATGGGGTTCAATTGTGATTGTAACTCAACAGCAGTATCAGCGCAGCTCGCAACGTCGTCTGCAAAAACAATACATATTATATCTGAAATTTCTTCGGTGATAAAAATGCCCCTATGACCTTTAGATCTTAGGAAGGGAGACAACTCATTTATGTACAGGTTGAAGATTATAGTGCTACTTACATCCCCTTGTCTAGTCCCTATGTTACGTTTAAAGTTTTGTGTAGCGTAATTATCATTAGCTGTCACACATCCGTGTAAATTGGAATACATAGATTTTAATACTTGAAATAGCTTTCCCCTTACTCCATTCCTAAACATAGTTGCAAATAATTTATGAAGAATCAGCCCATCAAAGGCCTTTTGGAAGTCCACGTATAAAACATAAAGTCTACCCCCGGGTCTACATATATATTTTTGAACCATGCTTTGAAGAGTAAATAAATTATCGATCGTTGAATATGGGGTACGGAAACCAGCTTGTGATTCTTCGATTTTGTCATATATATCGGCCCATTTGCATAACCTGTTATACACAATATTAGGGAATATTTTATACATTACATTAATTCGTGATATACCCCTATAGTTAGAAGGGTCATCTTCAGCACCTGACTTATACACCGGGACGATAATAATATCTTGCCAAATAGCTGGGAAATGTCCAGTAAATAAAATCTGATTAAACAGGGCAAGGAGTATCGGTTTTATTATATGAATTGTAGTTTTGTAAAATTCGGCTCCAATACCATCAGTCCCTTGCGACTTTCCACATTTAAGTTTTAAAATACTTTGCGTTAGTTCTTCATCAGTTATCTCGGAATCCAAGATTTGATCCTGCTCATCGCCATTTGCGTACGACTCTAAATATAGATCGCGCAAATTTGGTTGATTTTCCTTAAAAAGCAGGCTTTTAAAATAGTCATGCCACGCACCTGCGTCTATATAAGGAGTATCCTTATTTCTTACGTTTTGACTACCCTTTATTAATGTCCAAAATAACTTTGGGTTTGAACGAGATAAAACTAACTCGTTTCTTTTTGCGGTTTGATATAATTGCTTTTTAGCAAAACAAATATTTTTAAATTCACTACGGAGCGTTACATATCGCTGATAATCCAGTACATTGTTAGTCACTCGAAACTTCCGTAGTGTCGCGCACTTCGATTGTTTAGCCACGTTACATTCTTTATCCCACCATCGTTGATTATCTGAGTTGTCATTGCTACTTTGAGAATTAGTTGTATAATTTTACCCTCATTTCGGATGCTGAGTATTTGTACAAATATATTATTCTATCAACAGTGCCGTCAATATCCTCATTAGCGATTAAATTAAATATCTGCGCATGTTCAGATTTACATTTATTTTCAAATAATCTTAAGAATTTATCCTTGTGCGTATCCTTCCATTTATATTTTTCTATTTTCGCCAGGCCTTCGCTACAGTTTTGTACGTGATTATGTTCGCGAGTGTCAACATCAGTGCTTTTTGTTTTGCCTAATAATAATTTAGAACATACAGGCAAATGATCGGATTCGTCACGCATATCAATATTAAAATAAGTAACATGCGAAAATAGTTCTGTAGATACAATATGATAATCAACAACACTAGCACCATTATTAGTAAGGCATGTAAAATTTCCTACAACATCATCATACATACGCCCATTTAAAATATGCATATCATGTTATTCCATGGAAGATCAAAAATATCAGAGTTATAGTCAACATTCATATTGTAGATGTTATCTATATTATCATCTGGTATGTAATCTAATAAATATTTAGTACGTGCATTCAAATCGCCAGCTAAATATATATATGCATCTGGGTAAAGGGCTGAAATATTAAAATCAATAACTTTAATTCCATTTTTCTCATTCATTTTCTCATATATTGGTGACCTTTCTGGTGAAACATAAGCAATATACAATATTATATCTCTCATAGAACTATATACAGAACTTTTAATATACATAACTATGCAGTCCTTATAATTGTGACATATTTGAAAAATAAAGTTATCTTTTAACAAATCATTTTTAATGTAAACAGTTATACCGCCGCTATTACGCCACGCAGTACCTAATTTTGTTTTAACATAAAACATGTATAACTAAATAGCAAGTTGCTAAATTCGTTATTATAATCACTCCATGTCTCTAATAAACCAATAATGTTGAACGATCGCAAATAATTGACAATGTCACTGTTATTTGCAAGATTTCTTAAGCCACATACATTCCATGTGATAATGCTTATGTTTACATTCGGGCCTTGACCTCTGTTCTTATTTACTCCGCCTGCAGCCTCAATTTCGCTTTCTTATCCAGACTGTTCCGCATCACTGCCGTCACTGTCATGCATTCCCACCTCCCGGTGGCTATTAGTCATGCGTGTATATTGTCCCCTACTGGTATTGCCAATTCTTGTGATTTCCCCATATAAGTCGTCGTATTTGTATACTGCATTGTCAACACCAACTAATCAAAGCGCATTGTCCTTGATTTCGTGCCTGAACTAATCGCTTTCCAAGTTCACGCCTTTTCGTAGTTGAACTCACTCAGTAAAGTCCTCGCGTACTGAAAACTCTGATTGCCTGTCAAAAATTTGCCTTGACTTTCTAAGAATGGTGTCACGATCCTTGTAGCGTGCAAATTTTGCTATAATTGGGCATTTATCAGCATTTCTACTACCTACTCGATGTGCTGTCTCTATTTCTGCATGTTCTAATTCTGACAGCCCAAGTTTGTCCTTAATAAAATGCCTCACTTTCTGTTCTGTGTCTTCCCACTTTTCCCTGAGTTTACCTGGTATCCCGTGAAAACGCAGATTATTTCGACGTGAATGACCTTCAAGGCTGTCCACTTTTGCGCTTAGGTTATAAATCTGCCTTTTCATATCTTGGTTTTCTTCCTTTAAAGTTTCGTTTTCTAATTTCAGCAAATTTACTGTATTGCTAATGTCATCAACTTTAGAGTTAATGGATGACAAATCAGCGCGCACATCAGCTTTCATTTCTCGTAGAAAAGCCATTACCTCATTGTCCTGGTTAGATCTTGTCGTTCGTTTGTGTGTATCATGTGTATCTTGAGAAGGTGTCAAAGACGGTGACGATGGTGTTATCGCTGCCTCAGCGAACGATAACGTCCTTTGTTTTTGCGTACGCGGCGGTCCAGAATTCGTCTCCACATCCCCACCCAGTAACGTCAACGCAGACAGAGCAATAGCAAGCCGTAAACATACACTTATACTCCGCCTGCCCACACACAGTGTACACAGCTTACTTTTTGTTTTCCTCGGCATCACAAATAATCCAATTCTCAACCTATAAACCACTATATCTATCCCCATTTTTCAAAATTTTACAGAGCAAATTTCACGTGCAGCCGTTACCAAGGGACACAACTCGTATATATTTGTGACATTCTCTTGTGGTCCTCTACAAAGATTCTTCAAATGATGCTCCTGGGGTCAAAACTGGCCACACGACGTGGCTCACATGGTTTATATTTTTGAATAGCATAATGACTTTAAAAATCTTCTCTGAAACTGCAAGGCCCAGATGTCTTGTATTTGGTATGTAACATTGTACAGTGGTCCTCTACATAGATTGGTCAAATGATGCCCCTGGTTTATATAGACTTAAATAGGAAAACGACTTTACAAATCTTCTCGGAAATTGCAAGGCCCAGAGTTTCATATTTGGTATGTAACATTGTACACTAGAGACAGACTTCCCAAAAACCGTCGGTCCGACAGGCATGACCAGCAAAATTTGAGTGGGTCGGACATTTATTTACTAAGAATCGGTCCGACCATCCAACAGCTTTTCCAAGACCTATTCCTATATGTAACTGGATAAAAGATATCTAATATTGGAGCAATTGAATACAGCTTCGCTATATTGTGAGCCACATTTTGCAAATCGACCCTGGATCTGATCATGTTTTGTGTTTTTTTCCTGCTCAATAATGATTATCTTATTACCCCAACTGCCGTAAATAAATCCTGTTTAGTGCAAATTTTCGTGCCTTCATCGCTACTTTTTCATTTAAACTTGTGATATGCGACAAAATATAACATGTCCTTTCACTGGAGTCGCTTTAATTAGCAGCCTAATTTTAAATAGCTGTTTTGTCATGAAAAAAGTGCTGTAAGTGATAGATCAATACTAACCTATACAACAACGACGTTATCGATACGGCGTAACTGCTTTTGCGTTTTAGAGGCAAAATAATTGGTGTCTACAAAAGATCTAGACCGAGTAAAAATATGACACATACAATTTGCACATCCGTCGCGATTTTATAGACACCTAATTGTGTTGCACTACAAAACTTTTATACAAAAATAAAGATTTCACAATTCTTTGCGCTACAAATTGTTTATATCACGGTCAATACGTCCAAGCTTTCCATAAAGATGATGTGACGTTGTGATTGTCAGCATAATTTTTGCTGGCTTTTTTGAGCTAACCACGGGATTTACAACAAATAACAAAGGCATACTAAATGTTAATAGAATATGTGTGTTTGTCATGTGAACAGTAAAATTCAGATAGACGTTTCAGATTTGCGTGGTCATATCTTAGTTTGATATTAATTAAATGTATTGTATATTTTATGTTATGGATGTTAACAACAATAAAAAAGGTGAGCAATTTCATTTGCTGTTTGAGATCGTGAAAACACGATACTGTATACATGTGTACTATAGACTATACATTCATGGATGAATTTTCGGTTTGGCAAATTTTATTTCGGTCCGGCAAGTTTTGATAGGTTGTCGGACCGAATGTCTGACGCTTTTTTTTAGCTTTAGTCTGTACAGATCAATTATATCGCAATTCGCGGGGTCCATGGATCGCGATGGAGATATAGCGGGATCTCGATATTATTTGTCAGGTCATTCATGTACATGTAAAAACTATCATATTTTCCCAATAATCTCAAAACATACATGTAATTAACTCGCCTATTGCATTGTTGTTAACATCCACAATGTGTTATATCGATATGTAAAATATTCCATTTGAAAATAAATTCTAATATTATTCCTCGTAATTAATTTCAAATTGTGTATAATAAATTCCAAATCCGAAACGCCTATCCGAAATTTACTGTTCACATGACGTAAACGCAAATCCTATATACAATTAAACTGCACATGTATTTCGTATAAATCCTTTGTTCTGCTAGAAAAGCGTGCACAAATTAGGCTGACATGTACAATGTCACATCATCCTCATGGAAAGCGTGGGTGTATTCATTGCCGTATTAAAACTTTGAAAAGCAGAGAACATTGAGGTCTTTACTTTTGAATAAAAGTTTTGTAGTACATAACAACAAATTTGGTTATCTATATCACAAACGATGTGAAGTTAGTACTTCCTCTTAAACAAAAAAGAAACAGAAAAATGTTGCGCCACATCGATTACGTTATTGTCGTTCAGAAAGGTCAGTATTGATCTAAGACATACGGTTACTTTACATACCCTCCACTTGGTAATGCGGCTGCTAATTAAAGCGACATCAGTGAAAGGACGTTGTCATGGGTGGCACGCGCGATGTAAGCTGAAGACGTTCAACTGTGTAACTTTGATGTTGAGCGGGTCGAGTTATTGTTTGTCGCACTACAAGAGTGTGAATGAAAGAGTAGCGATGTAGGTGCCAAAATGCAGACCAAACTGGATTTATTTATGAATGTCCTGTAATAGTAAACTATTGAAGTACGTGGGAAAAAATTGGGATCCATGGCGGACTCGTGATATATTTTATATCACAAAATAATGGATCACCATATAACAGATCTGCAGTGTATAGTGGTTCCCTACAAAGATTGTTCAAAAGATGCCCCTGGGGTCAAAACTGGCGAAGCCCCAGGGGTCACATAGTTTGTATAAACTTAAATAGCAAAATGACTTTTGAATCTTCTCTGAGACCGCAAGACCCAGTTTCTTCAAAGAAAAATAGTGGTTATAAGATTGGCATATGTTGTTTGGTGGGCATCTGGGTCGCTTTTTGTTTCCATTCTCTAACTCGAGAATGGATTGAGCTATTGTAATGAAACTTCATACATAGGTACCTTATAGCAAGACCTCGCCTGGGATTGCATATGGGGTGGGTGGGGTTGAGGTCAAGGTCACCGTTACTAAAAATTGAAAAACAGTTTCCGCTCAATAACTTCAGAACGCATCGAGATATTTTAATACATAGATACCTTATATTGAGACCTCTCTTGGGTTTTCATATGGGGTGGTAGGGGTCAAGGTCATCATTACTAAAAATAGACAAACGGTTTCCGTTCAATAACTTGAGAAGGATCGAGATATTTTAATGAAACTTCATACATAGATACCATATATCGAAACCTCGCTTGGGGTTGCATATTACAATTTTTTTTTTAACAATTGCACATATTCACCACTTGGCTGCAAGTCGGGGGGCATACATGTTTTACAAACATCTCTTGTTAGTTTTGAAGGGATGTACAATAAAACCACATATATTGTTCGAGGATGGAGGAAGTGCAGAGTACAAGACCCATAACACATTCTTCAATATTTGTAGAATTATTGCCCTTTGGTTAGTTATCTTGTGCGGAGCATAACGCCATTAGTATTGAAGGGATTTAGAATAAAACCACATATATTGTTAGAGGACGTTGGGAGAAAGTGCAGATTACAAGAACCATAACTCTTTCTTCAATATTTTTGGAGTTATTGCTCATGGCTTAATTTTCTTGTGTGGAGCATTACTCAAAAAGTTTTGAAGGGATTCAAATAATACTTCATATTACGATATAGGGCTTTGAGAGGGTGTGTAGAGTACAAAGACCACTCTTTCCTCAATATTTTTGGAGTTATTATGTGTGGCTAATGTTACTTTTTATGAGCATAACAACAAAATGTTATTTTCTTGTCCAAAGCATATCACTTATAGTATTGCAGGGATTCAAATGATACTCCATATTATGATAGAGGACAATGAGAGGAAGTGCAGAGTACAAGGACCATAACTCTTTTTTCTGTCAAAACACATCTTTTGGGGCATTCGTTACTTACAGTGACAACGCTTGTTTAATTTTTAATTAAGGTTGTTAACTATATAATGTGGTTTGAGTGTTGTATCTCACTAAAGAATTTAATAGTATATTTCTACCTCCGGCATAGGAATCCCTGTTTTAGTTTCCATTTCATTGTCGACAGTGTTTATGTATAAATAAGGTGTAATTTTCCCGACAGTTCATACACCGATGAAATGATGAAAAATATTATTCAGTTCTTATAATTACAACAAAAGATATTAACTTTACTTTTAACAGTCGAAGGGCAGCTGAAGTGTAGCCTCCGGCGTATGAATCCTGTTTTAGTTTCGGTTTCATTTTCGTCAAACGGCATTTCTCATATCTTGTCAGACATTTCAAATTGCTGTGAATCATTTTGGAGTGGACTTTCTTGTAAAAACAATTTAAATTTCCCAATATGCGTTAAAGATTTCATATTCTGCAACACTGGCAACCAATAAATCAGTCATTGTGCTTAAGAATGATAGTGCAAATAGCGAATGAAAGAAAGCATCATAAAGGTTTGCGCAAAGCAATGACGTCATTTTGCAAATAGAGAATGAAAAAACAGTCATGAATTATAACGAGGTAATTTGCATACCCAGCTGGTTTATTGGGGTATGAATAACAGGTCATATCCAATCAAAAGTCAGCGTTTACGTGAAAAGTTTCAATTACATGATCACAAAATAATAACCCACTTACTTATTTCATTCAAAGTTCAGTAATATTAACATATGTTAGAATGTTGACATGCAATTAAGATTACAGTTGGGTCTCAAAATGAATTAATGTTCAGCTCTCCAATTTTATTGATGTATCCCGGGTGAAAAAGTTCCATGTTTTTCCATGGAATTCCATGGAAAATATGAGGCTGGAGTATTGGAACTAAATTTCCAGCCTTTTCCATGCTGAGGCTGGAAAAAAACAGGCTGGAAATCGCTGGAAAATATGCTGGTAAAACATGGAATATTTTTCATGCTGCATGGTATATTTTCCATGCTTTCCATGGAAAAGCATGGAATTTTGTCCATGCTTTTCCATATACATGGAGTATTGGAACTGAAAGGCTGGAATTTTTTCCAGGGTTTTCCATGGTCCTGCTAACACATTGAGGCTGGAATATTTACCATGGTATATAGTCCAGCATTGATGGAAAACCATGGAAAATATTCCAGCCTGTTTCCAGCATCCCTAAAAATAGCTGAATATGATTTAATACAATAAGAAATATATTAGAAAGTTGAACAAACCAATTTCACCAGAATAGTATTTGTCTGATGTATTTAATAAGCCACACATTGGATGTAATTGATAAAAAAAGCACTGGTAAGTGTTGAGATTATATTTGCAGACACTGATATCGATAAAGTACACTAATCAAATACAATGACAATCGGGGGGATGCAATAACTATTATCTTACCTCAAACAGAATACTTGCTTTTACATCAGTAGTAGTAAATATCGAGTAACATAATTCTTTAAAATATTGGCATTTTTATTAAAGATTGGTACTTAGTAAGTTTGTTACATGGCTTCGTACTGACCCTGTACGGCGTAATACGGGTATTAAATTTATATACAATATTTACACAAAAGACATAAAATCTGAAAAAATCGCTAAAATTAATGTCCATTTGTCCTTGGTGAGCTTGGTGTTAACTGAGTAAATTTCCTTCCGATTTATCCGTCAAATTGGCCTCTTTGGCTTTGCCTTGCTTGGTTTGAGTACATCTCGTAACTTCTCTCGTACCTGGACGGCAGATACTTGATACTGCTCTTTCATGATTTCTAAAAAAAACACAACCAGTTCTGCAATATTAACTGATCTTTATCTAGTGCAATGCTGTCTATCAAAAGGAATAATATTTGTTTACCATGTGGTTGCCGTTGGGTACATGAAACTTTTTAACATCATCATCATCATCAAAAATTAAACAAAATATTCATTTGTAATGTATTAACTAGCTTCCTACATGCATCTGCAGATCTAAATTCATTATTCAACACTTGTCTGCTTATATTTTAAGTTCAATTAAAGGTTTACAATGGATCATCTTTCAAGACACTGAGCAAACACGAGTCAAGTTTTACCATATATAATTGCCATTTTTGACAAGTCTCTGATGGCTGGCCGTCCATCGTACTGATTGTTTGCCCTGGTTCCGGTGAGTGTCCTGCCCAGGTACTCTTCCTCCTTGTATAGGCGGCGGAACAATCTTTTCGCTGCCTTTGGGTAATCCTCAATACCGTAGCAGGCAATCTCCTCAACCAACTGAGACTGTCAAACAAAAACAATTTCTATATCATATACATTAAATCTATGGGTGGTTTCTGATAGCAAGAAAAAGAACATGTAACAATGCATAATATAATATGATTTTTTTTCCTCAACATAAACATGATATAATTTACCTTGGTATATCCACCATATGTACATGTGGTAGCTGGCAGTTGCTGGCCTGGTGAAAAGGCATCTACGACATTTCTTTCGGGTTGCTGTTTGCGTGGTGTTTGAACCTCAGCATTTGCAGTTCCCCAGTGCTGGGATGTGGGCGATGACATCTGCCACTGCTGGAAACCGCTGGTAGATGTCTTATGGCATGGATTTTCCTGTCATGTCAAATTACCAAATATTTAAAACGCCTTTTAGTATTTCAGTTAAACAATGTTTTAACATTTCATCACTCGTGTGACCCTGAGTTTTGAGAATAACATGATTTTTTTTTCCAAAAAACATGAAACAGTAAAAAACTATCATTAATTTACCAGAAAATGGCTAATGAATTAGAAGGTATGACATTTAAGCATGCTTTGCTTACTATTAGAAACGTCATTTGGCTGCTATTAGTGTTCACCACCTTTTGGCTTGGATTCACGATATTGTATATCTGTAAAAAACAACAAAATATGGAACTAAACAAAATGACTAACAGTAAGCGGCTTCAAAAATTATGAAAGTTCTTTTAAAAACAAATATCCAACAACTGTGAAAAGTTCATAACTTTAGGTAGTGAAATAAACCATCATTGAATATTAATGGAGCAGTTTCCCCACACTACAAAATTCGCCTCATGACAGTGAGTAAGTGTTCTAAGTATAAAAGCAATACCTTTGATAACAATCAACAATGATTAAATAAAGTAAACTTTTGAAAACAATATTTATATAATTTAAAAAATGTTAACTGACAAGGCATTTGATCTTATTAGGTACTTTGAAATATGTATTAGAATGCCAATACTTACATGTGCAATCCAAACTCATCCAGAATTTGGATGAAACTGCTTCCCACCATAAGATGTTCAAACTCTTCCTTCCTTTCGTTACCTGCCCGTAAAACATAATTGTAATATATTTTTAAATGATGTACTTCACTACACTACTGTAGTACAGTAGTCTGTAGCCACTTAATTCTATCTGTACTGCAGTACTGTACATGTAGGCTTATATCTTATTTGAAATAAGTCATTATAAGTGATAGAAAACATCTGTAAATAAAAAGTTAAACAAATAAATAAAATATCAAGAAAACAAATTTTCTGATTTCCCCCCAAAATCTGCAGAAAATCGGTCAAATTTCCAACAATAACACTCAGTTTATAAATAATCCTGATTTGAATCCACGTGTAGGTAAATATCTTGTAGATTTAAAATTGATTTCATAAAGTTACTTTAAATAAATTGACAAAAAATAATTATTAGTAAGCCATTTGGGACAATGGGACGAACAAATTTAGCAGGTGCCCGAAATGCGAAACGAAATTACTCACGTATGCAACACATTGTTAACATCGAGTAGACAAATATGTTCGTATCGTAAACAATTTAATTTTGTATGTTTTTTATGAAACAAATGTAAAGTATTTGAGTATATAATATTTATTATTTCGTAATTTTCGATGGGTACGAAGTAGGTACGAATGTATGATTTGTTCGAGTGCGGTTCGTACCAAATTTTTAGAAAAAATAATGCGATTATGACAAATTGTTTGAATTGAATAAAAAGGGTCTAATTTTTATATGTTAAATGCAATACAAATAATTTGGTGTTTGAATCTTAAACACGAACTTAAATTAAAATGCAAATAATTATTATCGAGACTTGTCTTATGTAACTTGTAAGGCATTGAAATTGTAATTGATAGATTTACAGCATGTTCGTTGGTTAATTTATTATGGGAAAAAACGTCAACTTAAATAAAATGTATCAAATACAGATTTATTATGGTGTCTAGTGTTATTGTGTATAATCGGATTTCCAAGGCAAAAAAAATATTCAAAATTTGAACAAGATATTTTAATTAGACCAAATGTTACGGCAAATAAAGTTTATAAAGCAATCTACCACACGATCAATTCCATGGTTTCTGTTATTTCATGAAGTTGAAAAAAACTGAGTTTGCTAAATTTGGATCGACGTCTTGCCTATAAAATAAAATTATTAAGTTATAACTTTAATTTCCTTGTTCGTGTTTTGAGATTTGAACCATGATGTAAATCATAATTATCACACATATTTTACACACAAAAACAACAACAACATATCGGAGAATAGATCGCAGATGGTATGAAAATAGACTGTCTATTAATTATCTTGTATTGATCACAACAAAAGGGTCGACAGAGAATGAAAAGTGAGAGAGAAGACTCACAGCCTATTCTGGCTAACAAACACTCGTGATTTCCTTTGAAACCTCGGCATCGTGCTGTAACTTTTTCTCCCTGTCTGTATTCAACAAATTCACGCCGAGGGGATGTTATATCAGTCAATTTTAACACTCCACCTCTGATAGGAATATCATTCACCCAAAGAACCAAAGCAATGTCACTCTTATCCGCCATGTTTTGAAAATTGCGCCTCAATACCAGACTGAGTTACAATTTCTGAGATATTTGCACTCTCTGGAATCGTAAGACAACCAATCGCTGTAACCAATCTGGTCCAAACATAGAACTGATATGTAAATAATTTCATCACATGACGTGCCTCTTTTTCCCCAGAAAATGCATCGATGATTTTCATTGGTCTCTTTATACCCAGCCTTCCAATGAAGATGGCTAATTCTTGCAATGATAGCTATTTTCGGAAATCGCCGAGTGTCATTTTGGTTTTAATCTGCAAACTATACAGAAGTTAATTTCTACATTTGAACGAAGGTATTCTTGTTAATCCGAAGAAACAGTGGCAGGTGAGTACTTTTTGCATTTTTCAAAAGTTTTAGTGTTAGTGCGTCTTAAATGGGAGAATGCAGAACTTCCGAAAAGATCGATGCGGTTTCTTGTTTTATATTGAAACATTTGGGATTTTCTATGTAGACTATGAATAATTTAAATAGGCTTAAATTATATTACAATATATTATAACAGGGTTAAGTGTTTACTTATTTTTATAAACGTACAAGCGATGGGGGTTTGATGAGCTTTCTTCGTAAATGACGCCTTAATTTATCACGGTCGATTTTAATTAAAAGACACGTATTTCAATGATAAAACGTGTTTTGTTAGAATAGAAAATCGCGTCAATTCGGTATGGTCGCCGTGACTCACCTCATGAAAATCATGCATTTTGTATTCGCAAGGTGCTGAAACTGTGTATGCATTAACTAATAATGTTGTATACCGATACGTCCGATGACACACTGTTGAATCTAGATGCACTTGAACTGGTTGGCGAAAGCGTCACGAATCATGATCAAATCGGAAAAAAAAAACAGCGAGAGCTTTACCTTGACCAAAGGTCGCGATAAGTGACGTAATATACATGGTTGGTGTCTATTCTGGAGAGAAGACGCAGCGTGTATCTGGTCTTTTGTACCAAAATTGTGTAGTACATGTAAAATAGACATGACGATCTCATGTCTATAAACTAGTGGTTGTATACAAGCATGCTGGATCTGCCGAAAATGAATATTGCATTATATCGGAAGCCTCCCGGAATGGGGTTAGAACGTTTTTAACTTATTTTACTTAGTTAAAATAATCCCCCCACCACCAACACTTACATGGCAAATTTATATATAATTATTTACAAGCGCAATATAATGTGTTCTTTTTCAGAATGGATGTACCGCTGTGCATCAGTACCTGTCAGATTAATGAAAACAAATGGCAGTGTCCAGATGAACAGTGTCAGAAGATATTGAGTAGAAAGCAAACACTGATTGAACACATCAGTACATTCCATCCAGTATTGAAAATAGGTAACAGTTGGTCGTTTATTACATAGTTTTACTATATTTCTGAAAATGGTTAAAAACTTTATATAGTTGGTTGTTGTAATTTTATAACTGTGTGCACATTTTCATTATCACAGTCTTATTTAAGTGGGCTACAAGTTACAGGGGGGGGGGGGGGATAGATGATACAGCCCCTGATCATTGCCAGCTATTTTTTGGTTGAGGTCCACTTTAAAAAGTTTTCTTCTGAAGATTATCAGCTATTGATTTCAAACTTACTATCATATGGCGACTGTGTAGAACAAGCAGAATAACTTTAGCTGACAGTTGTATAAATTACGGGCCTTTTTTACTTGTTTCTTTGGGACAAACAGGTGAGTGGTTAACAAATGCAACATAGTACCCTTTACATTTAAATGTTTTAAAGAACTCAATGTAGTCCTCTCATTGTCTAATGGGTTGTATTTACTACAGATATTCAAGGGCGAAGAGGGAGATACAAGCAGTATGAAGTCGACCAATCTGTGCCACTTCCAAAGACAACAAATTCTGCCAAACACGGTTTCCTATATTCGCCAAATGTTTCTTCAAGGGCCCTCAGTGGTAAAAGTCAACAACTTAAGAGAACCACTAATTGTAATTCATGGGGAGAATAAAATCTTTGCAGCTCTGCTTCCAAATCACCATGAGACTGATTAAATGGGCATAGTCAGAAAAGTGACTAATTAATGTATGTGTTGTTGTTGTCTTTTTACATGTTCATGACATTGTTAAAGCAGCAGTCCAGAAATATGTTAAAACTAGGCAGAATTTTTTTCTGATCGACATCTTACCAATAAAAACAAAGTTAAATGGTATTTATTGTCGTCCGTTTTCTGTATGCGATAACTGGTGATGCATCTGGAGTTAATCAGCATATACATTCTTGTATATTCCGTGTGCATCAAACCTTTTCGAACTTAGGAAGTATAAACGCTTTTGGTAAACAAGAAACAACAATGAGATGAATAAACACCATTAACATCCATAAAAACTATAATTGTCAAATTACAGGGTATTGAAAAAGATTTAATGGACTGCAGCTTTAATTACAGAATTTTTATAACTGACTTCATCATTAAAATTTTATCATTTACATTGTAGTTATAAGACGGTTTTTACAAACATGTTTATAACCTAAATAATTAATTGATATGATTATTACGGGTAATTGTCATTTAACATTTACATTTATTTGTTTAACATCGCACTTTGTTGCATATTGTACAATGTATTAACTTTCAGGTGACTTACTGACTCGTCAGGTCGGATGTATCTATTTTAATGAAATTTTCATTTGATGAATTACACATGCCACTGAAATAAATAATTTATTCACTTACTTTTTGTTTAATTACTTTAATTATAGTCTGTGACCCACTGAAACAAAAACTTTAAGATTTTCTATTCATGTAGTGGGTAATCCAAAATTAAGTTGGGAATAATGACATATTATGACCTTGCTACATTGCCTTAAAGTCGTCATATTATAGTTGTTAATCATTTTAAATCTGTTTCTCAGGTGGAGCGATCATTTCAAACATTTACGCAGTAGTGCAAAGTAAAATAAATCGCCACAAAACTTAAAATTCTACAAGATAAGTAACATTTATAAATAATAAGTCACATTGCTTAATGAATTTTTATTGGATCTTGGTACAAGAATGTAACCATTCTATGCACATTATTTTCTTGCTGTAAAATGACAAGTATTTTTCTCACAGAAAAGAGACTAAGTTCTTTCCAGGGTACATGGAGAATGTCTAACAGTTTTCCAGCATTAAACATTTCTAAGTTCAACTTTCCATGCTGCATGGAATTAAAGTCCATGCTTTTCCAGGCTTTTACCACCATTGTCCAGCCTAATTCCAGCCTATTCCAGCCAATGCTGGAAAAGGCTGGACCAAAAAAGTCCACATAACATGGAAAAAATTCCACATTTTCCATCATATTCCATGGATTTCCATGGTATTCCATGCTTTACCAGGCTTTTCCAGCATCTTGTCCAGGCTTACCCTGGACAAAGTACAGCCGGGAAAGTAGGTGTGTAATATTGGTATGATGTGGATGAAGTACATCGGTTGCAAATGAATGCACGTCATACTTTTATAAGGATCACTGCATGGAAGCTTCAGCGAATTGTCCTAAAATATATAAAAACATATTTTAAAAAAATATATTAAGTGACTTATATGAAAGTTTCAAAGTTTGGCCATGAACATTATAAATTGGATTTCTCATGTTGTTTCATCAACAGTTTGTTTTGTTGTATTTCCAAACAGACATGAATGGGCCATGTCCTTATCATGATATTGACTGGATGTTTCTGAAGGATTTTCAGTTATGTATGTTTTTGTAACATGTCCCCTTTGCTTGTGTGTACAATTTTTAGCTCACTCTGAACACAACGTGCTCATGGTGAGCTTTTGTGATCGCCGTTTGTCCGTCGTGCGTCGTCAACATTTATCTTATGAACACTCTAGAGGCCACATTTATTGGCCAATCTTCATGAAACTTGGTCAGAATTTTTTTCCAATGATATCTCGCCCGAGTTTGATACTGGGACATGTGCGGTCAAAAACTAGGTCACTAGGTCAAATTGAAGAAAAATCTTGCAAACACTCTAGAAGTCACATTTTTTGCCCAATCAACATGAAACTTGCTCAGAACATTTGTTCAAATGATATCTTGGCCGAGTTCGAAAATGGGTCGGATCCGTTGAAATAATGGCTGCCAGGGGGCAGGGCAGTTTTCATTATATGGCTATAGAAAAAAGCTTGAGAACACTGTAGAAGTCACATTTTTTGCCCAATCAACATAAAACTTGCTCAGAACCTTTGTTCCTATGATATCTCAGCCGAGTTCAAAAACGGTTCCGGTCTGTTGCAAAACATGGCCGCCAGGGGGGAGGGGGGGATCAGTTTTCCTTATAAGGCTGTAGGAAAAGCTTGTGAACACTCTAGAAGTCACATTTTTTGTCCAATCTTCATGAAACTTGGTCAGAACATTTGTCCCAATGATATCTCGGTTGGGTTTGAATCTGGCTCATGTGGAGTCAAAAACTAGGTCACTAGGTCAAATTGAAGAAAAAGCTTGTAAAAGCTCTAGAAGTCACATTTTTCGCCCAATCTTCATGCAACTTGGTCAGAACATTTGTCCCAACGATATCTCGGCCGAGTTCGAATCTTGGTCATGTGGGGTGAAAAACTAGGTCAAATTGAAGAAAAAGCCAGTTAAAACTCTAGAAGTCACATTTTTTGCCAAATCTTCATGAAACTTGGTCCGAACATTTGTCCCAATGATATCTTGGCCGAGTTCGAATCTGGGTTATGTGGAGTCAAAAACTTTGTCACTAGGCCAAATTTAAGAAAAAGCATGTTAACACTTTCGAAGTCACATTTTTAGCCCAATCTTCAATAAACTTTGTCAGAACATTTGTCCCAATGATACCTCGAGCGAGTTTAAATCTGGGTCATGTGAGGTCAAAAACTAGGTCACTAGGTCAAATTGAAGAAAAAGCTTGTTAACACTCTAGAAGTCACATTTTTTGCCCAATCTTCAATAAACTTGGTCAGGACATTTGTCCCAATGATATCTCAGCCAAGTTTGAATCCGGGTCATGTGGGGTCAAAAACTTGGTCACTAGATCAAATTGAAGAAAAAGCTTGTTAACACTAGAAGTCACATTTTTTGCCCAATCTTCATGAAACTTGGTAAGAACGTTTGTCCCAATAATATCTCAGCAGGAGTTCGAATTTGGGTCATGTGGGGTCAAAACTAGGTCAAATTTAAAAAAAAGCTTGTTAACACTCTACAAGTCACATTTTTTGCCCAATCTTCATGAATCTTGGTCAGAACATTGTTCTTAAGTTCATCTCGGCCGAGATTGACTCTGGGTGATGTGGGGTCAAAAACTAGGTCCCTAGGTCAAATTGAAGAAAAGCTTGTTAACACTCTAAAAGTTACATTATTTTCCAAATCGTCATGAAATTTGGTCAGAACATTTGTCCCAATGGTATCTCGGCTGAGTTTGAATCTGGGTCATGTGGGTTCAAAAACTAGGTCACTTGTTCAAATTGAAGAAGAAGCTTCAATTTTAATATGTACTTCTCAAATTGTGAATGTCTGTTATAATTTTCAAATATTTCTTTTTTTCAAAATCTTTCATTCTGATACTCCATTTTGAAAAATGGGTCATTTTGTGGGCATAGTTCAAGGTCAAAGGTCAAATATAGAAAATCAATCCCTAACACTTTGTCCGAAGCATATCTTTGCCCAGCATGGTTGGATTTTTTAATTAACCTGGCAGAAGTGATAAGAATGGTCAGTCGGAGTGTCTCACGCAAGAGTCAGGTCCCTTGGTCCAAGGTCAAGGTCACAATTCAAGGTCAAAGGTCAACTTTAATATAAGAAATCAATCCTTATCAATTTGTTCAGAGCATATCTTTGTCCAGCTTGAATTGATTTTCAAATAACTTGGCAGAACTGATAAGAATGATGAGGCAGAGTGTTGCTAGCAAGAACCAGATCCCTATCAATTAAGGTCAAAGGTCAAATATAAGAATCAATCCTTACCACTCATTCGAAGCATATCTATGTCCAGCATGGATGGGTTTTCAAATCCCTTGGCAGAAGTGATATGCATAGTGAGTCAGAGTGTCACACACAAGAACCAGGTCCCTAGGTCCAATGTCAAAGTCATAATTAAAGACATTAAGGTCATATGTCAAATATAAGAAATCAATCCTTACCACTTTGTTCATGGCATATCTTTTGTCAAGCATGAATTGATTTTCAAATATATAGGGAGACGGAAGTGTCGCGCATAAGAACCAGGTCCAAGGTCAAGGTCACATTTAAAGGTAAAAGGTATAATATGAGAAATCAATCCTTACCAAATTGTCCGGAGCATATCTTTGTCCAGCATGGATGTATTTTCAAAAAGCTGGGCAGAAGTGTCAAGCATAGTGAGACAGAGTGTCGCGGGTAAGAATCAGTTCGCTAGGTTGAAGGTCATGTTCGCAATGAAAGGTCGAATAAAAACAATTACTCCTTACCACATAAAATGTCCAGCTTGGATGGGTTTTCAAATAATTTGGCAGAAGTGATAAGCATAGTCAGACGGAGTGTCGCGCACAAGAACCAGGTCCCTAGGTCCAAGATCAAGGTCACAATTAAAGGTAAAATATCAAATATTAGAAATCAATCCTTACCACTTTGTCCGGAGCATAAAGCGCCCAGCATGGATGGGTTTACAAATAACTTAGCAGAAGTGATAAGCATGGTGCGATTGAGTGTTGCACACAAGAAACAGGTCCCTATGTCCAAGGATAAGGTCACAATTCAAGGTCAAATATAAAAAATCAATCCTAACCACTTTGTCCAGAGCATATCTTTGTCCAGCATGGATTCATTTTCAAATAACTTGGCTGAAGTGATACGCATGTTGAGACGCAGTGTCACGCATAAAAACCAGGTCCTTTGGTCCAAAGTCAAGGTCACAATTCAAGTTCAAGGATCAGATATAAGAAATATATACTTACCACTTTGTCCAGCTCAAGAGCTCATATAATGTTTGTTAGCTGTGATTTTGTGCATTTTTCGGGGTCTGCGTTCAATGTGATATGGTCCCTCATAAAACATTTAACCTTTGAGGAGACAAAAATTTATGAATCAGATAAATTGGCTTTCATTTGTGGGTTCATTGTTTGAAACCATAAAATTTGTTACATAAATAATATGATAAACGGTTCTCTAGATGATCTAATCTGATGAAAGATATTGTAAACCATGAATGGCGTATTCTGGGCAAGGGCAAATGATTATATGCCCATATTGTGACAAGTTGGACTATAAAGAACTCTGGAAATAAAGCCTAACTTGGCACAAGCGACAAGCATGATGAGACGGAGTGTCGCATTCAAAAACCGGGTCCGTAGGTCCAAGGTTAATGCCACAATTCAAGGTCAAATGTCAAATATTAGAAATCAATCCTTACCACTTTTTCCAGAGCAAATCTTTGTTCAGCTGGGATGTTTTGTTTAAAAATCTTGCCAGAAGTGATAAGCATGGTGAGACGGAGTGTTGTGCCCCAAAAACTGGTCCTTAGGTCCAGGGTCAAGGTCACAATTCAAGGTCAAATATAAGAAATTAATCCTTACCACTTTGTCCAGAGCATTATTAACCTTTGTCCAGCATGGATTGATTTGCAGAAGTGCAAAATCCTGGTGATACGGAGTGTCACGAGCAAGAACCAGGGCCCTAAGTCCAAAGTCAATGTCACAATTCAAGGTCAGAGTTCAAATATAAGAAATCAATCCTTACCACTTGGTCCAGAGCATGTTTTTGTCCATCATGGATGGATTTTCTCTCTTCAATTGTTGACTCTTTACTCCCAAAAGTAATCTTTTGACGGGAGTATTTTTGCGACAATGGCAATTTGTTACATTGCTGGTAAAATATAAAGCATATTTAATTAATCTTTTCAGCATTTCAGTTACTGTTTATTTGTTATTTGCTTTGACAATTAGCACACCATTAATGATAATAAATATTGTAGGTGAAAATGTTAAATGAAAATAGAGTAATAGACTGGTTCAAATTATGAGCTCATGGAATGTTTGTTATCTATGATTTTGTGCATTTTTCAGGGTCTGCGTTTAATGTGATATTGTCTCACATAAAACATCTAACATTTATGAAACAGGTAAATTGGACTGTATGTTACAATATACTGTCTCCATGGCCTACAGAGCGAAAGTCAAAGGTTCGAGTCCTACACAAGGCGAGTTCTGATATGGCTGGTTGCCTACCCAGCAGCTAGTTAAATCAAGGGGTACCGATTGCCTTCCTGCCAAGCGCCCGGCATATAGGATAGGAATCGGGAGTAAAGGTGTTCATCAGTAAAAGGTGTCTCATAAGTCAAAACTGGCTGGACCTTAATCACGAATTCCAATCCTTATGTTATTTAATGTAAAAGTGATAACTTTAAACAAACCTAAATGCAACATTTTGCACATAGAGACCCTAATAACCATACCTTTTCTTAAAGAGCATTCTACGCTGAATTGATGTAAGCAATAAAAAGGGTATATCATGTATTATGTAAGAAAGAACTCAACACTATTCAAAGTTGACTGTTTTGTCACCATCTTTTTGGAGGCGACTTATGTAACCCGCCTCAGCGCAAGTGTCATACTGTAGTCTCCAATCTCAAAACATATCAGTGATTTATTTTTGCATACCAATGCTTACCCTACCAACATCTCCAAAAAAGAATATCAAAGCAAGTGTCTAAACCTAAAAACATGACTTCATGTCAATCGTTAAACTGGTTGATTTATTTAGAAAGTACAGCCCTACATCGCTTATTTATTTAGTGTATTGTGACCTGTAAAGGATTTTCGTGAATTGGTCATACAACTTCAGATTATTTTTAGCTCCACTGGCAGAAAGCAAGCGAGCTTATGCCAAGGTGATCTTACGACCGTCAGGAGTGTGTGCGTCAACTCTTCCTTTAAACAACATATCGTCTGCAACCGGTTGGCCAATTATTTACAGAAATGTTCCTTGGGTGATCGTCTACCAAAGTTGCTCAAATAATTCTGGTCCACTGCACAAGATGACTGCCAGAGCTGTAAATAGAACAGTCTTTAAACAACATCAAACCCCTGGGTAGATTTTCAAATAATTTTTACAGAAATGATCCTTGGGTGGTCCTCTCAAATGGTTCTGCTTTGTTGAAAAAAACATTGCCACCACTGTCCAGGGGGTGGGGCAATTTCTCCTTATATGACTATATTGAACACTTCGAAAAATCTTTTTGGTCAGAAACCTCTGGTTGGAATTCCAAATAATTTGACAATAATGTGTCTTCTGTAGTTCTCTACCAAAGTTTCTCAAATGGTTCCGCTCCATTTTAAAACATGGCCGCCAAGGTTGGGGCCATTTTACCTTATATGGCCATATTTATAACTTGTAAAATCTTTTTGTCAGAAACCACTCGTTAGATTAAGAAATAATTTCACAGAAATGATTCGTGGGGTGTTCTCTACTAAAGTTGCATAAATGGTTCTGCTCAGTAAAAAAAAAGGCCACCAATGGGTGGTAGTGATAGTCCTGTCCATCCTTCGGTTGGTCCTTCTGTGCGTCCGTCTTTCTGACCTTCCATCAGTCTGTGACAAGGTTAAGGACATTTTACGGTTTCGTTTAGCACCAACACCGCTTACTACAACACTTGGATACTTACACAGTTGTTGCTTATGACCATTCCCTATCCACCCATATAACCCAACCTCACTTTGACCATGACTTAAAGTTATTCTTTAGTTTTAACAGGTTATATTAATCGAATTGCGTTTTTAAAGGATTTTATTGTTTGTTCTAATTGGAAATATTTTTTCAATTTATTATAATAAAGTGTTTGTGTTTAAAAACATTATGAATTAATTATGAACACAATATGATGGATTTTTATAGATGCCACTATGAGGAGCCACCACCAACAGGTTAACATATTCAAGGGCCATAAAACAAGAAAACTAGAATTGTGACTCAGCAATTGCCTTCAGAAACCTGTTTCTTGTGTTTATCATTCAAATATTGTAAAATTTAAATAAACATTTGCTGTGACAATCAAGTCTAATTGATATCAGTTTTACATTAATTTTGTTTGTTCAACTTTAATATAGGAATAATGAAACTTCAGAGATATCATCAGGAGAGAAACAATTATCACCATCCGTTAGTCCTTTATTTGAGGCAATTGACAAATTGCCTATACAAGAATTATCTAACTTTAAAAATCATATCATCTGATGATCATGTGTTAAAGGTGTGCACACAGTCACTGCAGTATAAAAAGTTAAATATATCAGTAGAACAAATAAAGATATATAATGTTCACAGTTGACAATTAGGAATATAACAAAAACTTTATTATATTCCCCTTTTTGAGGTTTGTCGCTCTAAAATTCCCCTGGTATGAAGGCACAGGCAGTTGTAAAAAAAATTATACAAAAAATCACTGCTTATGAATGTTCCCTATCCACCCATATCACCCAACCTTACTTTGACCTTGACCTAATTTGCACTTAAAATAATTCAAATGGGCTGTTTCTTGGTTAACTAGATTTTACTATTTCGTTTATCACCAACACCGCTTTACTACAATGCTTAGATATTTACACAGTTGTTACTTATGACACCTCCCAATCCAGCCATATTACCCAACCTCACTTTGACATTGACCTAATTTGCACTTATAATAATTCAAATGGGCTGTTTCTTTGTTAACTAGAATTTACCGTTTCATCTAGCACCAACACTGCTTGCTACAACACTTGGATACTTACACAGTTGTTACTTATGACCGTTCTCAATCCACCCATATCACCCAACCTCACTTTGACCTTGACCTAATTTGGACTAAGAAATAGGCTATCCAGCACCAACCAGGGGCATGTGTGTTTATCAAACACATATTCTTGTTTGGATCATTTTTGTTGTTAATTTTTTTTTGTCAAAAAGAGTCCATTTCTCAAAAACAAAAAAGTATCCATTTGAAACATTCAATACTTGCTCATTATCAAAATGGTACCCCGTATCAGCAAGGCAGGTAACCCTGTGTTTGTATTTCTAGAGTTATCTGCCCTTGTTTGGACTTATGACTTAGCATACTTTGACAATTTTTTGGTAAGTTTAAAATTTCTCAATACCTATCAGAGACATTAAATTGAAACTCAAGGTACTTGTTTGTGGTGATGACACCATTTTGCAGACAAGAGGAGGTAACTCTTTCAAGGATTTGCTTGAGTTATTGCCCATTTTTCAACTAATAAATTTTGCTTTAGGTCAAATTTCACAATATCTATTAGAGGTATTGATTTGAAACTCAAAGTACTTGATCAAAGTGATGAACCTATTCTGTAGACTAGAGGTTGTAGCTATATTAAGGATTTTGGTGGAGTTATTAACTCACCTGATCACGAAGTGCTCGGTAAGCTATTTGTATATGGGACCTCTCCTGTGTCGTCCGTGTGCCATGTGCTAGAGACTTCACTTTATATCCAATCTTAACCAAACTTGCACAGTTTGTGTATGACCATAAAATCTCGGACAGGATTGTTATTGGGCCAGATCACACCAGTAACACTAGAGTCCTTGCCCCTTTTTGATGCAAAAACGTGAAAAATGCCTTTTTCCAACATATAGACTTTATTTTCCATCTAATCTTAACAAAACTTTCTCAATTTGTGTATGACAATAAGATCTCAGGAGTCGCCCAAATGGGCCAGATCGTGTTTCAAACACCGGAGTTATTGCCCTTTGTTTATGAAAAGATATACACAAATGGAAATTTTTCAGGATAGAGACTACATTTTTCATCCAATCTTCACCAATCTTGCACAGTTTGTCATTGACCATGAGATTACAGTGGAAGTTGAATATAAGCAAGATCCGACCAGAAACACTGGAGTTATTGCCCTTTGTTTGTGGAAAAAGTATGCGAAAAGGGACATTGTTTAGGATAGACACTTCATATTTCATTCAATCTTCACCAATCTTGCACAGTTTATTTATGACCATGAGATTAAAGGTGCAGTTGAATATAAGCTAAATTGGGCCAGAAACATGGGATTTATGGCCCTTTGTTTGTGACAAAAATGGACATCATTGAGCAGGATTATTCATTTTGTGCACAGTTTTTCTATTAATGTTAGATTACAGGTGAAGTCGAATATATGCATGATCAGGCCAGAGTTATTGCCCCTTGTGTGTTGAAAAAAACATCAACAAGTTATCAATGATTGGCTTGCACACTCGATTTTTTATTCAATGTTGACCAAATGTACACAGTTTGCATAAGACCATAACAATTGATTTATAAAATTTGATTTCCAACAATTGCAAACCTTGCATGGAGTTATTTGTACATGCAACTTGGATGGCTTCAGAGCCTGCATTAATATCAGTTATCATCATTTATCATCATTGGACAGAAAATTATCAAAGAAAAAGCAAAACTTTACCATATAGCACAGCCATTTCAATTATTGCACTGCAACTAGTTCTCCAAAACTTTTTGCGAAAAAGACATCAAAATCTACTGTTTCTTCATTTTCCAGAATTGTCACTGACCTAATGAAAAAGGTCAGGTAAGAAGATCAGAAAAATGATTTGAGAACCATAAGCAAAAACACTGTACATCCACTACCCAACTCATAGTTTATTTAGTCCTTTGCACTAACCGATGTTTTTAATCAAACCAATACTATCTTTCTTTGCAGAAACGTGTATTGTTCAAATACCTTAATTTTTAAACCTGTCACAACAGTATGGTCTTCATCTGGCCCTCTTGTTTCCCTTTTTTCCACTTTTTTTGCTTTAGGTCAAAGTTCCCAATATCTATAAGAGAATCTTCATGACAGTGATAAACTTATTTATAAACAAAAACCCATAGTACTGTCAAATATGAGAGGCGGTGCTCATGTTTCCTTTTAAAGGTTATCAGTGTCCTCATGCTTCTCTCACTCCTTACTTAATAAGTCAGTGGAGTGATAACGGCATTCGGGTGCCTCTTGTTTTCCAATGATCGGATGATAATTTGCCAATCTGGGAAATTTGGAATTGCCCCATTGATTGGATAATCCTTACTATTAATAGTATTTTGTTTCCCAAAGGGGATATACATAGAAGTTTTACAATAGGTCACTGAAATACACCAATGCAAAATGAAATTAAGTTAGGGGAAGTATCACTTCACTGAATTGTCAGAGACTTTGATCTTAATTTCTACTATCTATAATGTTTTAAAATGGTTTATTATTAAGTCGTCTTATTTGTGTTTTTTTTGTTGTTGTTTGTATGCCCCCAAGAAGTGGGAGGCATTAAGCACTGCACTTGTCCGTCCATATGTACATACGTCCTGAAACGTTGTGGACTGAACTCCTCTTTAACGGCTGGGCGGATTTTGCTAAAACTTTCACTAAACTTGATGTGTATGTGATTATAAAGGAAGGAATTTTGGCTGCGACCAATTTGGCAGAATTATGGCCCTTTGACATTTTTTATACAATATATACTGCATGAACCTTGGTGGACTCATTTCCTCTTTAACGGCTGGGCAGATTTCGCTCAAACTTTCACAGGTGAACAACTTAAATGAGTAGGTAATTGTAAATGAAATAAATTTAGGCTGCAACATTTTTGGCAGAATTATGGCCCTTTGACATTTTTTCCACTATATATGCTTCATGATATTTTGTGGACTAAACTCTTTAACGGCTGAGCGAATTTTGCTCAAACTTTCACAGCTGAACAACCTAAATTTGTAGGTGATCATAAAGGAAGGAATTTTGGCTGTGGCCAATCTGGGCGGATTTTGCTCAAACTTCCGCAGCTGAACAACCTTAATGTGTTCATGATCGTAAAGTAAGGAATTTTGACTGTGACAAATTTCGGCACAATAATGGCCCTTTGACATTTTTGCCACTATGTATACTTCATGAACTTTTGTGGACTCAACTCCTCTTTAACATCTGGGCAGATTTTGCTCAGACTTTCACAGCTGAACAACCTTATTGTGTAGGTTACCGTTAAGGAAGGTACTTTGGCTGCGATCAATTTTGGCAGAATTATGGCCCTTTGACATTTTTTCCACTATATGTACGTCATCAAATTTTGTGGACTCAGCTCCTCGTTAATGGCTGGGCGGATTTTGCTAAAACTTTCACTTAAACTTAATGTGTAGGTGTAGGTGGATTTCGCTCAAACTTTCGCAGCTGAACAACCTTAATGTGTTAGTGATCGTAAAGGAAGGAATTTTGGCTGTGACCAACTTTGGCAGAATTATGGCATTTGTCTTTTTTTCCACTTTAGAATTTATATGACAATAAATTTGTGAAGCCAAAAATTAGTGTTTGTGGCACGCCCTTTGTCTGTGTCCAAACATGCGTTGTGGGGGCATCCATGTCTGTGACACATCTAGTTTTGAATATGAGGTATTGTCGTCACTTGATGGTTGTCGGCCTTGGCTTTTCATGCCCCCCAAAGGAAGCTTTGGGGGCATATAGTATTTGCATTGTCCGTCCGTCCGTCCTGCTTCTTAAGTGAAGTATAGCTCGAAAATTGTTGAAAGGATTCAAATGATACTTCATATAACAATGGAGGATATCGAGACGAAGTGCAGAGTACAAGGACCATAACTCATTCTTCTATTTATGGAATTATTACCCTTTAGTTACTAACTCCATTAGTATTGAAGGGATTTAAAATTAAAATTGATAGAGGATGTTAAGAGGAAATGCTGAGTACAAGAACCATAACTCTTTCTTCAAGATGAACAGAGTTATTGCCCTGTGGTTAATTTTCTTTTGTGTAGCATAACTCTATTAGTATTGAAGGGATTTAAAATAAAACCACATCTATTGATAGAGGACGTTGTGGGAAAGTGCAGCGTGCAAAGACTATAACTCTATCTTCAATATTTGTGGACTTAATTTCAATATTTGTGTTGGTTAATTTTTTTGTGCAGAGCATAACTACATAGTGTAATATTCTTGTGCAGAGCTAACTCGAAAAGAACCAGGTCTCAATGTCCAAGGCCAAGATCACAATTCATGGTCGATGAACCAGGACCTTCTGCTTCAATGATTTTTCTCAGAGTTAAGGGACTTGGAAGATTTCTTAAATAAGCATTTAGTGTACTATTCTTGTCCAGTCTATTCCTACGCAACTACTTGTCTGAATTAAATGAAACCTTAAAGGAGCTTCATAATCAAGAGAAGGTGTGCACTGAACCAGTGCATTGCGCTTCAATGATTTCTCTCAGAGTTATGGGACTTTGAAGATTTCTGAAATTAGCATTTAGTGCACAATTCTTGTCTGGTCTATTTAAACACAACTGCTTGCCAGATTTCAATTAAAACTTTGGAAGCTGTATTACTGAAAAGAGGTGTACACTGAACCAGGATGTTCCGCTTAAACACTTTTTTTAAGAGTTGTGGGGCTTTTGAGAGATTTTTGAAATTAGAATTTAGTGCACAATTCCTGTCTGTGCTATTTCACCGCAACTACTGGCCAGAATACGATGTAACTGTATGTGATGCTTCATTATCAAAATAAGGTGTGCACAATACAGGATGTTCTCTTTTAGTGATTTTTAGCTCACCTGAGAACGAAGTGCTCGGTGAGCTATTGGTATAGGGGACTACTGATGTGTCGTCCGTCGTCAAGCGTCCGTTGTCCATATGCTATCAGAAATTAGTTCCTTCTCAAGATAGAGACTTCAGTTTTTATTCACAGGATTGTTTTTGGGTCAGATTACACTTGAGTTACTGTACCTTTTCATGCAAACAATGCAAAAATGCCTTTTTCCAACATAAAGACTATTTTCCATCCAATCTTGATGAAACTTTCACAGTTTGTGATGACCATGAGATAAAAAATGGGCCACATCATGTTACAAACACTGGAGTTATTGCCCCTTGCTGGGTTTCCGGCAGGTCTGGTTAGCTTGTTGGCCCAACATGACTTCAAAGCAGTTAGTCATTTGCTGACATGCTTAAACAACACCGACATGCCTTAATTTTCAAAGCGACCACCCTTAATCCCTTTATCTAATTACACAGGTCTGTAATCAAAGGGTCATAGACGAAAGCCGTATTGATCGATGAGGTTTCACTCCCAACAGTGTAATTGACAAGTAACTGGACAGTGTAGTTCCGCCAACAATGATCTCATTAGCCAATCAAATAAAGTGATTTTAATGGCAAAGTTTATTCCTTACTAACAACCAAAAAAGTGTTTCAACCACTTATACCAGCTCTTGACAGGAAAAGTGAACAGGCATTTGAAAACATTTTATTATTATATATACCAATAAGTTGTAACACCCAAATCCATTGAAAAAATTGACAATTAAAAATATTTAAACGAATAATGTCATCTAGAGCCTCATTTAAAAATACAATTTGACGTCATTGAATGACATTTTTTTCCAATAAACACTATGCAATTCCAACACACGCATGGTGACATAACTTTCGTGCCCTTTTGTAGCCAAAACGCTTTTTACAGTGAGATACATGACAGTATTTTATGTCGATTAAAAGCAGAATTTCAAAGTGGAAAAAGATAAGCTTTGAAAAGAATCTGAATATCATGTATGCTTGAAAATTAATTCAAACAAAAATGCAGCCTAGTATTTTTTATGTGCACTGCTTCTAAGGAATTAGGTCAACATGCTATTTTCTGTTAATAAAAACCTGGTAATTGCGATTTTAGTAGAATAAATAAAGTGGGGTCGAGCGTTGTAGCTGATTTCAGGTAGGTGGGGCTGAGCATTGCGGCCGATTTAAGGCAGGTGGGGTGGGGTGTTGCGGCCGATTTCCAAGAGGTGTGGGTCACACGTTTCAGCTGATTTCAAGCATGTGGGGTCCAGCGTTGCAGCAAATTTTGGGAAGATGGGATCGGGTGATGCGGCCTATTGCAGAGAGGTGTTGTTGAATAAAGGGGAGGTGGGGTTGGCTGACATGCCTTCAAGATATCCTGTGGGAAACCCTGCCCTTGTTTGTAAAAAAAATATATACAAAAATGGACATTATTCAGGATAGAGACGTCCATTGTTTTTATCCAATCTTCACCAATCTTGACCATAAATATAAGCAGGGTCTGCCCAGAAACATCAAAGCAATTGCCCCTTGTGTGTGGAAAAAACAACTATATGTTATCAATGATTGGCTTGCACACACACTTTTTAGCTCGCCTGTGTGCTCATGGTGAGCTTTTATGATCGCCTTTTGTCATCAGTCATGCGTCAGCATTTTCATTCAAACAACATATCCTAAACCGCTTGGCAGATTTTCATGAATCTTCACAAGAATGATCCTTGGGTGACCCTCTTTCAAAGTTGTTCAAATTGTTTTGGTCTGCTGCATGTGTAGGTCACCAGACCTAACAATATATTTAAAAAGTGAAAACTTTAAAAATCTTTTTCTCTTAAACCATATGGCTCAGAGCGTTCATATTTGATATGTGACATCGTCTAGTGGTCCTCTACAAAGACTGTTCAAATTATTCCCCTGGGGTCAAAACTGGCCACGCCCCGGGGGTCACATGATTTATATAGACTTAAATAGCAAAATGACTTAACAAATCTCTGAAACCGCATACTGGTTCTCTACAAAGTTTGTTCAAATTATGCCCATGGGGTCACAACTGGCCACACCCCGGGGGTCACAAGGTTAATATGGAATATATTTCAAAATAACTGCAAAAATCTCCTCTGAAACCACAAAGCCCAGAGGTTTCATATTTGGTATGTAACATTGTATAGTTGTCCTCTACAAAGATTGTTCAAATGATGCACCTGGAGTCAAAACTGGCTACGCCCCGAGGGTCACATGGTTTATATAGACTTAAATAGCAAATGAGTTTGAACATCTCCTCTGAAACGGCAAGGCCCAGAGTTTTCATATTTGGTATGTAACATCCTATAGTGGTCCTTTACAAAGATTGTTCCAATTATGCCCCTAGGGTCAAAACGGGCAATGCCGGGGGGGGGGGGTCACATGGTTTATATAGAATATACACCAGAATGACTTTTCTCTGAAACCACAAGACCCAGAGGTTTCATGTTTGGTATGTAACACCCTATAGTGATCCTTTACAAAGATCATTCAAAAATATGCCCTTGGGGTCAAAACTGGCCTCGCCCAGGGGGTCACATGGTTTATATAAACTTTAATAGCAAAATGTCTTAAGCTCTTCTCCTCTGAAACCGCAAGGCCCAGAGGTTTCTTGGTATGTGACATCATATACTGTAAACGTATATATATTTGTCGTATGAAATTTCATGGTTTCTTTAAATACGACAATTTTGTTGGTACTTGATTTCGTGGATTTCAAATTTTGAAAAATAAACAAAATCCAAATGATCCACAGTTTGACATCACTACTCTGTAAACTTGCAAGTCCCTCATTAAGTCTAGATCACCAAAAGATGTAATTAGACATGTAATGGCAGTTCTTGATCATCTACCAATTAAACTCATTTGTTTGGCCCCAACTATACAAGCAGCCAGCAATAAAATCAATACACAAGCACAAGCAGACAAATCCCATGATTTTCTTGTAAAGAATATTGCTAAATAAACTGGCTGAAACCGGTTATTGTGTACATCAAGACCTGTCAAAGGGGATTAGGCAGTCCCCAGTGATTTCTCACTTCAAGCATTTACTCAGGCACTACCCTATATAACAACTTAAAAGAGTATATAATTAGCATGTTTAACATTGTGTTATGAACTTATTCTAACTGGACTGAAGAACTGCTTATTATAGGAAATACATTACAGGAATGTATTTCTGCAGACGACTGTCGACATATGTATCGCTCACCAAATTGAGATGATGAAATTTAGGTTAAAAATATGCATATAGTTTGATGCGTTATGTGTTATGTTAAATACTTTAGATTTCCTTAACAATAGATTAAGTTGGATTAAAAGATATTCTCTTATGGTAAATATTTAATTTATGATTCATTATTGCACATGGGATATGCTCTTTACATAGATGTCTTAATTGCTCATAGTTAGCTTAAGAAGTGGACTTACTGTTTGGTATCAGGTGCGTCATTATTCGTCTGCACTTGAACTCATGGTTTTGTCTAACCACGAAATCCACGAAAATTAGTGTCCCATGAATAATAATGATTGTACAGCAGTAGTCCTCTACAAAGATTGTTCAAATTATGCCCCTGGGGTCAAATCTGGTGGCACCCCAACGATTCACATGCTTTATATAGAATTAAATAGCAAAGTTACTTTAAAACTGGTCATGCCCTGGGGGTCACATGGTTTATATCAACTTTTTTTGCAAAATCTCCTCCTCTGAAACCGCAAGGCCCAGAGGTTTCGTATTTGGTATATAACATCCTTAAGTGTTTATCTATAAAAGATTGTTAAAATTATGCCCCATGGGTCACAATTTACCACACCCCAGGGGTCACATGGTTTATATAGACTTAAATAGCAAAGTGACTGTAAAATTCTTTTCCTCTGAAACGGCAAGGCCTAGAGGTGTCATAATTGGTATGTAACATCCAGATAGTGGTCCTCTACGAATGTTGTTTAAATTATGCCCCTGGGGTCAAATCTGGTCACGCCCCATGGGGTCACATGGTTTATATAGACTTAAATAGCAAAATGACTTTACAAATCTCCTCTGAATGGGCAATACCCACAGCTTTCCTACATTTGGTACGTAATATTGTATAGTGGTTCTCTCCAAAGATTGTTCAAAGTATGCCCTTGGGGTCAAATCTGGTGCCACCCCGAGGGCTCACATGCTTTATATAGACTTAAATAGCAAAGTTACTTTAAAAATCTTTTCCTGAAACCACAAGGCCCAGAGGTTGTTTCAAGATTGTTCATATGAATTGTTCAAAAATAAGCCACGCCTTGGGGATGCAAATTCCAAATGGGTTACAAGGTCTCAGGTGAGCGTCCTAGGGCCCTCATGATGAAGACAAATTTATTCCTAGCACTACGCCAATACAGACACGTTTATTTTTATTTGTGTCAGAAACAAAAACATGTCCATGTGTCATATGAATACATCTGTACAGAACACGCAACAAATATTATTGATTTCCCAGTATTGTACATGTCTTATGTACATGAATGTGTTTTCGACTGGAAGACAACAAGTATTTTAATAGTGTAAGGCTCTAATTTTAAGGATTTTCGAATTTCTTTTGAAGTTTTAATCTAGTTTGTTATTCATCAACGTTTTATCGGTTTAATTTTACTTGCACATGTTTCTATAAAAATTTCAAGAGATCGTTCATACCCTCGTTAAGATCTTTATTTTAAACTTGTATTGTAAGTAGTTCAATTGCTTGATAGCTGTCAATGTTTTTTTGTTTTTTTCAGGAAGAGATCAATTTACGAGAAGTTGTATCCTGTACGCAGTCTTGAGTGAAAGTGACCTACTAACATGTGATACAGAACCTTTAAGACCTATTGACAAACAGTGTTTGCCTTTAATAGTATTTAATTTTTATACATCTTCTATATATTTTTTTCCAAAAATTTTGTTGTTTAATAGTGTGATTAATGGACTTGATATGATATATGAAAGTGGTTCGAATGAACAGTTTTTGGGCAATAAGGTGTCGTCTGTGGCCAAGACTTACAAACAGAATGAATATGTACATCTGGAACAGAAAGGTAAATATTGAATAATTTTTACTAAGTAGTCTACATAAAGTGCAGTTGTGAGAATGTGAAAACAAATACCTGCCTACATGTTGATTAGCATGCATTGTTTATTAAAGAAACTTTGTTGAAAGTTTTATATGATAATATTTCATTCTTAATAATTGGCCACAATGATACTAACGAGTGCATTAAAAGTTATATATATAATGTCAAAGACAGCGAAACTATTGATTGTTACTGTTTGATATCAATATCTAAAAGTGACCATACATAAACTGAACAATAAATAGTACTAGATCTTTATGCCCCCAATCAAAGATGGCGGGGTATATTGGTTTGCTAATGTTGGTCAGTCAGTCGGTAGACTCTTTTGTTTCTGCTCTATAAGTACAACAGTTTCTTCAGATCTTCATCAAACTTATTGAAAGTGTTTCTGGGCAAAATTTCTCAGCCCAGTTTGTTGATTAGCCAAATGGCCCCAAAGAATTGTGGATTATAGTTCTTGGATTATCTAAAAATGACCTTTTTAACCAAATTTTGGGTAATTTGTAATGAAACTTCATACGTACTAGATATAGCAAGACCTCACTTGGGATTGCATATTGCGTGGGTGGAATCAAGGTAAGGTCACTGTTACTAAAAATAGAAAAACGGTTTCCGCTCAATAAATTGAGAACACATAGAGGTATTTTAATGTAACTTAATACATATATATCTTATATCAAGACCTCGCTTGGGATTGCATATGGGGTGGGTGGGGTCTAAGTCAAGGTCTCTGTTACTAATAAAAACACTGATAGCGAAGAAAGACTGTTGGCGACAAAAGAAACTAAAAGCATGTGAATCATGAGTGCATTTTGCTAAAAAGTAAACATTTGTTTGAATGAAGTTCAATTTTCCACCATTTAACTTTATAATGTGGCTTCTTATTCCAAGTATACGACATAATGAAAACTAATTAGTAAGTAACAAAAAAATATTTTTCGAGCTTATTATCTTATGCAAACAGAATAATATACATGCCTTTCATCAAGTCAATTTGTAACAGACCAGAATAACAAATGAAGTATAGTAGTTATGCGCACCGATTGTTAGTGCTTCATAGCCAAAGATCTATAAACATGTTTATTAATAGATATTTGTTCGTAGCCTACTTAGTCAAAATTAGGTCATACGATGCAAGCTCTCGATTTTCCATAGTAATGTTTAAAAGTAATAACTTGCGGTAATGTGTTGTCAAAGTATTCAGAATGAGAATACGTAACAAGATAAAACACTTTCGCAATGTGTCATAAATAATAGATGTAGGGCTTCAATTTGGTAGCCATATTCCTGCGCACTCAGGTGAATATTTTGGTTACATACAAGTTAATAGCAAAAGTAGGTGTGTCATTAGCTTAAAGTTACATTTTGCATAAAGTGACCTTTTTAACAAAGTGTAATTGTAATAAATCACATGATATACACATAACAATACATATTACATGCATACTCTTTAAATAATTAAATTTAAGTAAATTGTGTAAAATTTTGCTGCTTTGAAGAAGGACCTTTTCTAGTTTCGATTTACTGACTAATAGGCTGCAAAGAAAAGAAGTAGTTTTCAGCGATACCAATTTTGGAAATTACCCTCTGAAAAGACCATTGGCTTCCGCAACAGTCTAAAACACTCTCAATAACATACAAACGCATTGAGCTATTTTAATGAAGCTTTATACATAGATATCTTATATCGAGACCTCACTTGGGATTGCATATGGGGTTGGTGGGGTCAAGGTCACTGTTACTAAAAATAGAAAAATGGTTTCCACTCAATAACTTGAGATTGCACTGAGATATTTTAATGAAACTTATACATAGATATTTTATATTGGTACCTTGCTTGGGATTGCATATGATATGGGTGGGGTCAAGGTAACTGTTACCAAAATAGGAAAAAAGTTTCTGCTCAATGACTTGAGAATACATTGAGATATTTTAATGAAATTTAATACATAGATACCTTATATAGACATTATGCATTGGATTGCATATGGGTTGGGTAGGGTCAAGGTCAATGTCACTGTTACTAAAAATACAAAAACGGTTCCCTTTAATAACCTGAGAACAAATTGAGATATTTCAATGAAACTTAATACATAGATACCTATATTGAGACCTCACTTTGGCTTGCGTATGGGGTGAGTGGGGTCAAGGTCACCGTTACTAAAAATAGGAAAACGGTTTCTGCTCAATAACTTAAGCTATTTTAATGAAACTTCATATATAGATATCTTATATCGAGACCTCGTTTGCATGTAGGGTGGGTGGGGTGAAGGTAGAGTTCACCTTTACTAAAAATATCAATAAATGGTTCCTTCTCAATAGCTTGAGAACACATTGAGATATTTTATTGAAACTTCATACACAGATTTCTTACATCTTGGGATTTCATATGGGGTGGGTGGGGTCAAGGTCAAGGTCACCGTAAATAAAAATAGACAAACAGTTTCTGCTCAATAGCTTGAGAACACATTGAGATATCTTAATGAAACTTTGTATGTAGATACCTTATATCTAGACATCGCTTGGGCTTGCATATGAGGCTGGTAGGTTCAAGGTCATCATTACTTAAAATTTTATCTTTGTGCTGACTTAAATGCATTTTATTCAAACAATTTGGTTTTTGTGGAATTCCACGTTTCTTGTTATCCACTTCTGCCCGACCTTTATCAGATGAAAATCTTTGTGTCCATAATATCTCAGTCAAGTTTGATAATCAACCAAATCACCTCAGGAACTGTGGAGTTTTTGCCCTTGAATTATTCAAAATGAGCAGTTTTGGTGGTGTTCGCTCTCTAATTCCAACAGGTTTCTCCCAATATTCACCAGGCTTGATGTAAGTATGGATAGGCATTATATAGGGGCCAGGTTTGATGATCAAACAAATGACCTCAGGAACTGAGAAATGGCCCTGGATTTATCTAACATTGGCCATTTTAGCCGTTTTTAGCAGCTCTCTCTGTCCAACAGTTTTCATCCGAACTACAACAAACTTCATATTTAGCGCACCTGAGCACAACATGCTCGGTGAGCTATTGGTAAAGGAGACTGTCCTGCGTCATCCGTAATGTGTCAATTGAGCCCGTAGGCAGGATACAAACTTTTATACAATCTTTACCAAGCTTGCACAGTGTTTGTAGGACCATAAATTCTTTGATAGGTTTGATAATCGAACCAGGAACACTAAATTTATGCCCCATTTTCATGAGAAAATCTGCATAATGGACTTTATGCGACATACAGACTGGGCAACATACAAACTTCATTTTTCTTCTGAACTTGACCAAACTTGCACTGTTAGTGTTTGACCATAAGGTCTCAGTCAATGTCCAATATGGGCCAGATCAGACCAGAAAGACCTGAGTTTTGGCTCCATGTGTGCGAAAAAAAATCTTTAATTTGTCAAAATTGGCTTTCAGTCCCCATAGAGAATAACCATTTCATTCCTTGTTGTAAAAATATAAATATATATATTTCATCTAATCTTGGTTAATATTGCACAGTTTGTGCATGGTCATAAGATCTCATAATAAATCAAGAAATAGCTCTGATTGGGCTATAAAGAAAGGAGTTTTGGGCTTCTGTTTGAACAAGAACAACAGCAAAAAATGGATAGAGACTTCATTTTACACTAGTGATAGCAACAAATAGTATTTCACTAACTAGTTAATTGGTTTTGGTATTTGAGCAGCTTACCGGTATGCTAAATATCAATAAGTCCTAAAAACACAATTAAAAGGCAAATGATCTCCTTGATTGACTAGTCCTAATTGATGATAAACATAACACTGACAGGTGTCTTTGTTGTCATTATCTATCTGTAAAAATAAGGCACAAAACACTGTATATAGAAATCAGCTCACTGTTTGAAGCTCATGTGATTTTAGAGATTTTAAGGTGTGTTGGAGCATGGTAAACATCAGCGATTGCTTGAGCATTGTTCCCTACAGTTTTGACTGTAAATGCATCTGTATTACCTCTATCAATTGTCAGGTGAAATAGGCAGGACAGGCATCTGTGTAAGCGCCTGTCAATTTCCAGGTTAAGTACAAAAGAAGGCTGGACAGGCATGTGTAGTGTACCTGTTGATTGGCAGGTCAACTACAGTAAGATTTCAGTGCTATGTGGGTCATATTGTAGGCAATGACATTCAGATGTCAAAGCTATTCTCTGTCATTGCCCATTCTCATTTGAGCGCTTTGGGCCATCATGGCCCTCTTGTTTAAAGATGGCTTTTAACCTAGAAGGGTCACACCTGTTTTACAAACAGCCCTTGTTATTAGATAGAAAATACTTCTATGATTAAAAACAATGGTTTTAAAGTCATCGGTAAACAAAAAACCTACTTAAATATTAATAATTATTTTCCTGATAATTTTCGTGATCATAAAATATTATTTTTTCCACCAGAAATCGCTCAAAGAGCAGAACAAGACCCTAGGAGAGCAGCTTACGTCTCTTTTCAAGTCAAACTTCCACTATATATAGTGGGTTGTCTACGAAAGTGGTCTGGCCAGACAGGAGTGCAACCTGCAGGAAAAACTGGAGCAATGTCGACAGCATCACAACAACCAAAACCAGGTCACTGATTGTGGACTGTTGTTATGCCCCCCCCCCCCCCCATCGAAGATGGACGGTGTATTGGTTTGCTAATGTTGGCCGGTCTGTTGGTAGACCATGGTAGACCATTTCTATTTTCCCAGGAATGGTGGAGTTATGGCTCCTGAATTATCTAAAATTAGCCTTTTTATCAGTCCAACAATTTTTTTCCAATCTTCACCATATTTGAATCTGTTTGAGGTTATAGTATCTTAGCCAAGTTGATTGACCCAATTGTCGCAGGACTTGCAGAGTTATGGCCCTTGATTTTTCTGAAATTTGCCTTTTAAGCATTTTCCGCCCTCTAAGTCCAACTGTTTTCATCCAGTCTTTACCATATGTGATATTTTAAAGATTGCTTTTAACCTACAGGGGGCATACGTCTTTTACCAGCAGGTCTTGTTATCTATTTACATGTGATTAATACTTAAAAAATGGTTTGATGGTACATTCGAACACCATTATTTCAAAGTTGTCTGAACAGGATTTTTGGAATAATGATTGTTCGGATAAAACATTTCCACCATTTTATAATAACCCGTAGTGGTCACGTCACATTTTTTAGCTCTCCTGAGTACAAAGTGTTCGGTGAGCTATTGGTATAGGGGACCTCTCCGGTGTCGTCTAACGTCCGTCGTCAATGTGCCGTCAACAAATTGGACCATTATCGCGATAAGACTACATTTTTTAATTTGATATTGACCTAACTTGCACAGTTTGTGTCAGACCATAAAATCTCGGATGGGATTGTTATTGGGTTAGATCACACCAGTAACACCAGCGTTATTGCCCCTTTTTCATAAACAAAGTGCAAAAGTGCCAAATTTTCCATCCAATCTTAACTAAACTTTTACAGTTTGTGTATGACCATCAGACCTCAGCAGACGTCAAAAATGGGCCAGATCGTATTTCAAACACCAGAGTTATTGCCTTTTGTTTATTGTAAAAATATACAAAAATGGACATTATTCAGGATATAGACTTCATTTTTCATCCAATCTTCACCAATCGTGTACATTTTGTCGATGAAAGTAAGACAACTGGTGAAGTAGAATATAAGCATGATCGAGCCAGAAACACTAGAGTTATTGCCTCTTGTATTTGGAAAAAAAATATCAACAAGTTATCAATTATTGGCTTGCACACACTATTTTTGATTCAATGTTGACCAAACTTACACAGTTTGAGCATGACCATAAAAATTGATTCATAAAATTTTATTTCCAACAGTTGCAAGACTTGCATGCAGTTATTTGTACAAGCAAATTTGATGTCTTCAGAGCCTGAATTAACATCGTTTATCATCATTGAAAAGAAAATTATCAAAGAAAAACCAAAAATTTACCTTATAGCGCAGCCATCGAAATTATCGCATTGCAACTAGTTGTCAAAAACTGCGTGTGAAAATAGCATCAAAATTTACTCTTTGTGCATTTTCGAGGATTGTCAATGACTTAATTTAAAAGGGTCAGGTAAGAATATGGAGAAAAATTATTTGAGAACCATTAGGAAAAAAACGCACATCCACTACCGAACTCGTACTTTAGTTAGCCCATTGCACTTACCGATGTTTTCAATCAAAATTGATCCTACCCCCACTTTGTATTGTTCAGATACCTTAATTTTCAATCTGTCACAACAGTATGGTCTTCTTACCAATTCTCAGGTGAGCGCTTTGGGCCATCATGGCCTTCTTGTTTCTTTTTATCGACATACGCGAAGTTAAAGGAGTTAAATATTATTCTGAAAATAGTAAATAAAATAATCTTAATATCAAAATTCTTATCAAGCTCACCTGACTTGGTTTAAGATATAACTGCAATTGTTATATTATCTGGTATACCTTTTTACATGGGTATACGGTGTTATCGCTCGTGAACAGCTCACGGATTTGAAAGCCTTACATTGTCAAGACACAAATAAGAAAGTAGTGTTAATTATCCAGAATACCTTGCGCAAACTTATACTGGTCCACGTCACTTGCTTAAATGAACGTTAATTGTGCCCATTAGCGAATAACGGCCAAGATTTTGACATGCTCAGTCTGTGAATCTTGTAATTGAAGGTGTGAAAACATGGAGTCCCAATCAAGACCTCGACTTCAAATTAACAATAGGCAAATAAGTGTGAACTATTCATTTTGAACCTAATTTTAGACTTCAATATAATGGTAATTGAAATCAAAAAAGTTTAATTTGAATGTTTCTATTTTAGTTAAATAAAGAAGCAATAAATTTGGGACCGGAAAACTACTTCGAAATAACGCTGACTTTATTTCAAAGTAGTTTTCCGGTCCCAAATTAGTAAACAGAGTTCGATTTAACAATGTTCATATGTAACTATCAAAGAAGGAAGTCGCATTCTTAATTGTTAAAATGAATGACAGAGTCACTATACATTTACTGTATTTTCAAAGGTGTTATTGCTAGAGATTCAAGAACAGTATTATGTGAAGTTAGAATTAGACAGCAAACAAAGAATGGACCTGTTTCTTTTCTCCCTTTTTTTCACATAAATTGTGTATTTCATGGTGTTCCAGTATGTCTTTAATATTCTGTCAATACTTTTGTTGTAGACTGCATTATTCCATAGCTCTTTTAGTTAAAACGATTATTTGACTGCATTAAAAAAAGGTGATCATGCACGCATGGAAACTATTCAATTTTTATCATGAAAATGTGGTAAATGGCTTTTATTATGAAAATTTGGTAAATGCGTAAAGTACATAATTTTGTGGCAAACCCTACTTTACTGATGCAATTATTAATGTAGGTGTGTATTTCACTAATTAGTCTGCAAAATGTTCAAATTACAATTGGTTAACTGTATAGAAAGCATTTGTATAATAAAGAATATTCTATGTTTGATGTCTTATTCTAACTTGACATAATAGTTTGTTCAATCTAATATACATTTTATTTTAGGTAAACCCTCTGTAAATAAAAAAGAAAATTCTACAATAATTGAGTGTGGCATAATGGAAGAACAAGGCCCGGAAGGTATTTAACATTTGTTTTAGCGCTACTACCAAAATGCCAGATTATATGCAAAGGCGTTTGGTCCGTAGTGTGCTTGAAAATGATACTTTAGCATTCATATGTATGTAACTTGGTGCGAAAGTATTGTCTCGGTTGTATCTTAATCAAGCAGTAAATTATGCAATTTAATAAAGGCTCTTTTTTATGCCCCCCGCCATCTCGATGCAGGAGGCATATAGTGATTGTCCTGTCAGTTCGTCCTTCCTTCCGTTTTGTGACAAGGTTAAGTAGATTTTCGTCTAGCACCAACACTGCTTACACCAACACTTGGATACTTACACAGTTTTTGCTTATGGTCATTCCCTATCCACCCATATCATCCAACCTCACTTTGACCTTGATCTTGACCTAAGTTGGACTAAGAAATGGTCTATCCAGCACCAACCAGTAGCATGTGTGTTAATCAAACACAGTATCTTGTTACAGTTCAGTTTTCTTGATACTAATGAAATATATATGTAGAGAGAATTAATGTTTTGATTGTACAATTACATGCATTTATATCTTTTTTGTTATTATGCATGTAGAATCTTTATAAGTTAAACATACTTAGAAGCAGTAGATCTGAGTGAACTACATTATGTTTGTACAGTACCCATACTGGGAATTTTCTACAAGGTATTAATTGAAAAAGTACTTGTAATTCTGCTCGGAAAACTGAACTGCCAATATAATTCTGTTCGTAAAACTGAACTGCCAATATAATAGGATGCATGTTTTTAGCTCATATGAGCACGAAATGCTTGATTGAGCTCCTGTATGGCGTACCCTTTGGGTCAAAAGTATATATACGCCTGCTAGCTAAATATGGATCTAACTGTTGTTACAAAATTGTAACCGCAGTTACAATTTTATGACTGCAGTTATCAATGTAATGGCAGTTACATTTTAAATTATAACTGCAGTAATAATTAATACCAACAGTCATAAAATATGCCAATTGTCATAAAATTATCCGCGGTAACATTTTGCTGACATAATGCTAAACTTAAGCTCTAAGTCTGTTTGGCGAATTTAATCACGTCTTATATAATGCCTTTTTGTCAAAATTGCATTTATTTATCTAAATAAGAATTGTTAAATTATAAAAACAATTTGAAGATACATATTTTATAAATAAAAATGATTCAGAAAAAGGTGTAACTGCAGTTATAATTTTATGACAACTGTCATATTTCTTTACTTTCGTAATAAACTGTAACTGCAGTTATATCTGTAAATGTAACTGCTTTTACAAATATATGACTGCAGTTTGATGATTTTTCAGGGAGTTATTGACCTTTTTTAGCTCACCTGAGCACAACGATTAAAAATCATTCTTGTTCATTTCCTTTTTAAATATTTCTATTATTATCATTGGAGAAAATGTCCAACAGTTTTCTCGGGCATTGTAGTTTTGTATTACAAAATGTTTCAGTCTCGAATTCATTCAATGAACGCTATTACTGGAGAATAATATTATTCCATCCGCTAACATGATTATATAGTTTAGAATGTAAATGTTTGTGTTTACTGTGTTTCAAACAAAGTAAATCTGAATTGTGGGGTCAGTGATTCAGCGGACTGACTGATCTGTGTAAGGTTGTAATACTGATACTGGCAAGATTAATGAAATTATTGGGAGATGTTTAGCAGTTGGATACAACAGCTTTATGAATGTGCACAATGCTATGTGAATACTTAAATAATAAAAAATAAAACGCATACATCATTGCAGAAATGCGCAACATAGATATTTATTATGATCTGCTCCAGATTTTGTTGAGTGTGTTTGCGTTTTCAACATTATTCGTTATTAGTAGATATTTATTGCTGATTATATTACATGCACAGAGGTAATATATGAAGACATATGTAGAGTACATTTGACTAGTGTCTGACTACTTGTTTGTTATTTGTGAATTAAATTTCACAAACTTTTTGATCATCCCTCGTATATTGGGAAAATTGGAAAATCTTCTTGTCAGATACCATCTGTTGGATTTCGAAATTTTCCTTGTGTAGTCCTCTACCAAAGTTGTTCAAGTGGTTCCGCTCTGTAAAAAAACCCATGGCGGCCAGGAGGCAAGGCCATTTGCCTTATATGACTATATTGAAAACTTTGAAAATCTTCTGATCAGAAACCACTTGTTAGATTTCACAATAATTTCAAAGATTGGATGCTTGGGTGGTCCTCTACCAAGTTGCTTAAATGGTTCTGCTCTGTTTAAAAAATGGCCACCAGAGGGCAGGGCGGGGTGATTTTTTCTGATATGTCTAGTCAAAAACCAGTGGCTGTATTTCAAAATAATTTCACTGAAATGTTCCATTATGGTTGTAAAATAAAGCAGCTTAAATGGTTTTGCTCTGTTGAAAAACATGGTCGCCAGTGGGTGGGCCATTTTTATGCTTCACGAAAGGGGGAAGCATATTGTCGCCGCTTTGTCCGTCCGTCCAAATTCTAATTTCACTGCAATACAGTTTGTCCGGGTGCAAAACAAATTTCCCCTATGACTTTATCCATCATACTCCATGTCTTTCCCTTTTTCTTTCCCTCTGTCCATCCTTCCGTCAATCTGGTACGATGCTGTCCGGTAATCTTGCGCAGTTAAGCACTAATTGTGTGATAAACATCGGATGAAAAAAGCGTAGCAATTTAATTTTTACTGAACATAAACGACAGTCTGTCTTGCATTTAGAAACACAACCATATCTGAAATATTCAATAAAAAACTATCCGAATCCAAATCAAAACAAAAATAACTCGCACCGTTTTTTAACAATACCAGTGTCCGGTAATCTTGCGCACTTTTGAAAATGACGTCATTAAATGCTTAATGTAACAGTATGGTGTCCAATTCTAATCATAAAACAAACTTGTAAATCTGTTTCGTAAAAATGTCCAGATAAATCAATGTGTTCAAGTTTTTTTATCAAAACTGCAGGCTTCGTTCATCATTAAGTAACTATACTTTGACGAGATGTGACTATAACATCAAAAAAGCAAATTAAAACTAGTTATTTGATACAAACACAATACAAAAAGATTGTTTAACGAAGTAAAGTGTATTTGTCTTTTCATAATAGGATTCCGGAGCTTAAAATCGAAGAATTGGCGGGAAAAAGATTCAATCTCGTCTGTGTACGATGTCTGTTGTAGAGCTCAGAAAAGATAAATACCAAACTTTGATCAGGAAATAAAACAATTATGCATAATTTATAATATTCCTTTTAACAATTATGAGAGGAGTGAAGAAATCGAAGAATTTTATCCAGCAAACCGGATTTATGCCTAAGTAGGTCGGTGTTTAGAACTCATGGATACTTGATTAAAATCATTCAAAAGGTAATTATAAATACAAAAACTATGTTTATTTTCATTTATTACAGTTGTTTTGGCTCCTTTAAAAATTAATATTTCGGTAAACGTCAGTAAATAAAATGCGCCGTCTTCCAAAAATGCCTAACTGCGTATGCGCAAGATTACCGGACGCGCAAGATTACCGGACACGACTGTACATCATTTCCATGCGAGATATCAGGAACTAAAAACTGCATTTGATGAAACTTTGTATGCAGCAGCCCTATAGGACATGGGCATTTTGTCAAGATGTTCCAGTCTGATGATTTTTGGGGGAGTTATTGTCCTTTGATTAGAAATAGGATTTTTTCTAAGGAAATGTTTGTTTCTGCGCGAGATCTCAGAAACTAATAACCTGAATTCAATGGAACGTTATGTGCAGCTTTCCTACTAAGGGGACATGCACATATTGTCAGGTTGTGTGAGTTTGATGATTGAAGTGCATGTAAACCAGATCCATATGTCAAAGATCAAGGGTCACACTTAGAGGTCAAAGGTCAAAATTATTTTTTTTGCTTTTCCTGACTGTAACATTGTCATATATTGAGCTATTTTCCATATATTGAGCATGTCTCCGTATCAATCAGGTTCTTAGGTTTCAGGTCAAGGCCACATTTAGAGGGCAAAGCGACATTAGGCAGCATCCATCGGTTCTACCGATATTCTTGTTCCTAATATGGGTACATTTAAAGCTTTGAAATCTTCATGTGACAAACCACGGCTTGGGTTTTGAAATAATTGTACAGAAATGCTCCTTTGGTGGTTCTCTACCAAAATACTTTGAATTGTTTTGATTTTTTTTTAATTCATGGCCACCAGAGAGCGAGACCTTTTTCTTTATCAAGCGTATTACGATCCTTTCGCTGTTGACAATGCTGACTTCATAAGCCAGTGGAGCGTGTGCCTCTTGTTGATTGTGACAGTGCTAAAACTTAGCAGTTGTAATATTAGTGTTTAATTTAGAAGGGCCAAGGGGCATGGCGCTTGATTTGGAAAAGGGGCATTTTGTGCGCGTTGACACTGTTAAAAAGGGCACATCAGATTTAAATAGGTGTTGCTTGAATTACTACTGACTGATTCCTTTTATATTTTTGGTGATTATTAAGTCAATTTATTAACACATTTTAATTTTCCAATATTATAAGTACTTCTTATTATTAAGTTATATTATGCGCAAAGATCAGAAAAATTATTTAATTATTATTCTTATTCCAATTAGCAATGAAAAAAAACAATTTTTTAACTATAATGGATTATAGGCAAGTTAAAATCATTCCATAAATGGTAAAATCCTATAACTCTGGATTTTTATGTTTCGTCTTTTTTATTTTAGATTTTTTTTTTTTTTTTTTCATTATGGTTTATATGAATTATGCTGTTGATGATGTCTTTGCTACTACTATTTTGATTAATGATAAAAAGCAAAAGTCAAGACTGAAAATTAAGAAAACAAACATTGAAACTCGGATTGAAATGATATATCCAAATATGTTTGACCGAAATTATAGCTAGTTCTGAAATTCGTTTTTTTCAGGGATTTTGGGTTATTATGGGACATATATACACATATGTTTTTTTTTCATAGTTTATGAATAAAGACAACATTGAGTCTACATTTAAATGCATTCTGCCCTTTGTTATCTCTTTCATCAAAACAAAAACACGTTAGAAATTGCATATGAAAACGAGGCTGTTAAAAGCAGACAATTTACGCTCATTTTTAAAACAAAATCACCATGTCTGTATTGTATCTGGACACAAACTTGTAATCTGACTGCCACTACTGCTGATTTTATCAGTTGGTCACAGATTAGTTTATAATAACATGCCATCACAAACGGCCCTCCTTAACAATCAATTCAGTCGACAGATAAGAGGGCATGAGGCGCTAATTGCCTTTAAAAAGGGCAAGGTGGCGGATCAATAAAGGGGCGTGGCACAGCGCCGCGCTGATTAGGTCTGGATACAACACTAAATATCGGTAATAAAATGTTTGTGTTGTGCTAATGCACATGACTTGTTATTGTGTTACCTGCAAAAGCGACATGTGGGTGTTACTTTTGGCGTTGGCGGCCAGTTTGTGCAGACAATAATTTTTGTGCTATTATTATGAAACTTTATGAAAGTGTTTGTAGGTATAAAAGGAACGTCAAGTTCGATTTTCGGAATAAGTGCTCTTATTGTACTTGAGTTATGTTCCTTTTTGTAAAAAAAATAGTTTAAATACGTTTTGTGCAGACAATAACTTGAAAAGTTTTTGTGCAACCATTATGAAACTCTAGGAAAATGTTAGAAGGCAAAAAGGAAGGTCAGGTTCAGTTTTCAGCATGATTGCTCTTATCATATTTGACTTATGTCCCTTTTTTAAAAGAATAGTTCAAATAAGGCTTGCGCAGTCAGTACCTGGAGAAGATTTTGTGCAATCATTATGAAACTTTAGGAAAGTGTTAGTAGGCATAAAAGAAAGATCAAGTTTAGTTTTCGGCATAATTGCTTTTATTGAACTTGAGTTACGCCCTGTTTTTGGCTAATGGTTAGCTTTTGTTATCGTCTTTTGTCCGTTGTTTGTCGTTCGTCTTCAACATTTACCTTGTGAACATGCTACAGACCCAATTACATGTAATTGCCCAAGCTTCATGAAACTGTCCAGAACATTTGTGCCAATGATATCTCAGATGAGTTTGAAACTGGGTCATGTGGGGTCAAAAACTAGGTCACACGGTCAAATAGAAGAAAAAGCGTGTGAACACTCTAGAAGTCACATTTTTTTGCCCAATAAACAATAAACTTGCTCACAACATTTTTCTTATGATATTTCAGCCAAGTTTGAAAATGGTTTGGCGCCGTTGAAAAACATGGCCACCAGTGGGCGGGGCAGATTTTTCCTTACATGGCTATAGAAAAAGCTTGTGATCACTCTAAAAGGATATTTTTTGCCCAGTCAGCATGAAACTTGCTCACAACAAGTGTTCTTCTGAAATCGCGGCCAAGTTCTAAAATGGTTCAACTCATTTGAAAAACATGGCCTCCAGAGGGCGGGGCAGTTTTCCTTATATGGCAATATTGAAAACTTTCAAAAGCTTGTGAACACTCTAGAGGCTACATTTATAACCCAATCTTCATGAAACTTGCCCAAAACATTTGTTAAGACAAGTTGGTAACTGGGTCATGTGGAGTCAAAAAGTAGTTTACTAGGTCAAATTGAATAAAAAGCTTGTGAACAGTCTAGAAGTCATATGTTTTACCCAATCTTCTTGATACTCACTCAGAACAGTTGTTTGAATAAAAATTCCAACGAGTTTGAAAGTGGGTCATATGGGGTCAAAAACTAGGTCACTAGGCTAAGTAAAAGCTTGTGAACACTCTAGAGGCCACATTTATTGCCTAATCATCATAAAACTTGTTCATAAAATTTGTTCCAATGATATCGCTGTCGAGTTCGAAACTGGGTCATTTCGGTCAAAAACTAGGTCACTAGGGCAAATTGAAAAGAAAAGCTCGGGAACACTCTAGAAGTTTCATTTTTTGCACAAACTTCTCAATTGTGCTCAGAACATTTGTTTCAATCATATCTTTGACAAATGGGACACTCGGTTATTTGGGTTTAAAAACTAGGTCTCCAGGTCAGATTGAACAAAAAGCTTGTGGACACTCTAGATGCATTATTTATAGGCTAATCATCACGAAACTTGCTTAGAACATCTGTCTTAATGATATTTGGGACTAGGTTGAAACCAGGTCACATGGGGTCAAAAACTAGGTCACCAGGCCAAATTTTAAAAAAGCATTTAGCACTCTAGAGGCCACATTTTTAGCCAAATCTTCATAAAACTTGCTGCTCAGAACAGTTTAGTTCCTTAGCCCATCAGGTGAGGCTATATTTATTTTTGCCCCCGGGTATCTTGATGCGGGAGGCATATATTTATCGTCCTTCCGTGACAAGGCTAAGCACCAACACCGCTTACTACAACACTTGGATACTTACTCAGTTGTTGCTTCTGACCATTTCCTATCCACCCGATTCACCCCAACCTCACTTTGACCTTGGCCTAATTTGGACTAATGGGCTAATTCAAATGGGCTGTTTCTTGGTTAACTAGAGAATTTACCGTTCCATCTAGCACCAACACCGCTTACTACAACACTTGGATATTTACACAGTTTTTACTTAAGACCGTTCCCAATCCAACCGTATCACCAAACCTCACTTTGAACTTGACCTAATTTGGACTTAAGAAATGGGCTACCCAGCACCAACCGGGGGCATGTGTGTTTATCAAACACAGAATCATGTTTATTTCTTGGTTCTCGGATCCGCCAAACCGATTTTTTCAACAACAAAAAAAATAATTGTAGAACCAATATCGTAAAAATGACCTTGTGAAAAGAACACTGAAGAAATGATTAATTTTATGTAACATGTATTGTGACTGTATATCGCTGTATGATTCATTTGATCTGCTCACTGTTATTTTATACATCATACAACACTTGAAGTCAGAAGAAAATACTCATTAAAACTAATTACGATCTTAGAATCATTGTATTAGATACACATTTATAATTTTATAACAATATTATAATTAACAAATTTCATGGGTGTATATTGATTTTTGACCTGAGCGACCTAGGGCATTATGGCCTTCTTGTTAAATAAAAATAGTTAAAATAACGCTTGTGCAGACAATAACTTGAGCAATTTGTGTGCTATTATTATAAAACTTTATGGAAGTGTTAGTAGGCATAAAAGGAAGGCCAAGTTCGGTTTTAGGCATAACTGCTCTTATCGTACTTGAGTTATGCCTCGTCAGGCGACACATCCGACTCGCGGAGTTCTAGTTCTGTATTTAATATTCTAAAATATCTTATGCATCCTTCATTCATTAGAAATAATTGTCACTGTTCATGTTTCTTATTTTCCAGATATGCGGAATGTGGTTGATTTACAAAGCAAAACACTTGAAAATGCTGATGGTTCTTTGGATAAACAACATGAAATTTACTTTGGACTTGAAGATGCATCATACGAAGGAAATGTTCCTTCTCTCTCTGAAGAAATGCTTGACAAGCATACAATTGCAAAATTCGATCAGATGAAGAAAAATGCAATTGACACTTCCTTGACTTTTAAGGTAGATGAAAAAGTTGCAGCCAGAAAGGTGGTTGAAAATAGCAACTGGAATGATAAGATTCTAAAAGAATTCAATCCTTTGTTTCCAATAAAATTACAATATGTGGAAAAGAAGACAGAATGGATAGCACCGAAAAAGCTAATGCAAAAGCTGTTACTGGCACCATCAGAAGAGTCCATATGTTTGCAATATGTTCCATCATCATTGGAACAGTCTGTAGATGTGCACAATCCACAAGCAACAACGGAACAATCAACAACTTTGCCGATTACAAAAATGGAACAACTTTTGCCAATTTTACAAGCATCACCACCAGAACAAACAGTACCTTCGCAATATTCACCAGTCCCAGCAGTGTCTTTGACAACTACATCAGCACCATCGGAGCGGGCTGTGCTTTTACAAAACAAACCAGCACCATCAGAACTTGATCTACTAAAAGGTACAACAAACATTTAAGTCAGTGTTGGCAACCTGATATTATTAAAACACTAGTTGTTCAGTGGATAGTTCATTTGGGTAGAAACATGGGTCAATGTTTATTATTACATTGGTGTTTTACATAAATTATCACTTCTTTATTTTATGATAGGGACATTTGCTTTTCCTGCTCTGGAGATTGCATGTTTGTATCATTTTAGCTACGAGATAGGCAACAATGTGCAGTTTGTTGGGTTGTTGATAATTGGATCTCTTAAATTTCAGATACAGAGTACCCAATTGTGAAGAATATTAGGCTTAGGGTGGCTCCCATTCCTCCTGATTGCTCCTACCATACTTTAAAAGGTCAATGTCAACACAGATTTGAATTGTGTCAAATAAAAACTCGACTGCGAACTAAAAGGTTGACATTAATGGACAGCATTTGGTTGCCATTGGCTGAACTACCATGGCCAAGGCTTGACAACATCAGAGTGTACTACATTGAACGATTCGATCCTTTGAACATGATAATAAGCCAAATTGCTGAAGGGAAATCTCCCAGACCTCAGGTCACCATGAGATATGAACTGCTTCGCCTGTGCACGCTCAGAACCTACCCAAAGGATAACAAGCCTTTTATGATAAGAATGGCAGCTGCAGGATTCTACTACGCCTCTGATGGTGATGGGGTTGTGTGCTATTGCTGTGGCATACGTCGTTATGGTTGGGTGGAAACAGATGATCCAATGGAGGTACACAAAAGAATTAATCCAAGATGCAAGTTCATTATTAACAATGTTGAGTACAATGTTCCAGCCATGGCTTTTGGCCCACTGAGAAAGAATGTTGCATGTTTAGACATGATTCCAGACTGTGTCCTAGTACCAAGCCAAGGAGAGGATGTAAACAATAGCCAGAGAGCTAGACTTGGTATGTGTATATTTTTAGGACTTTTGTAACATCATGGCGTAACACTTTTCTTATAAGTCGTAGTAATATATACATAATATTAATATATTATATTAAATTGTAGTAATAGTTTAAATTAATATATTATATTAAATTGTAGAAGTAATTTCTCCATTAAGCTATTGTCAATAATTTAACTTAGTAAAAAAGAAAAACAAGTTTGTTATTTAATTTAAACTTGCCTTTTTATATGCCCGTTTGAAAAACGGGACATATTATAGGGATGTCCCTGGCAGGTGGGAGGGTGGCAGGTTTGGTGGGAAAATCTTGACCGGAGCATAGCTTTGTCCATCGTGGATGGATTTTCAAATAACTTGGCAGAAGTGACAAGTATAGTGAGCCAGAGTGTCGCGCACAAGAATCAGGTCCCTAGGTCCAAGTTGAAGTCACAATTCAAGGTCAAATGTTAAATATAAGAAACCAATCCTAAACATTTTGTCTGGAGCATATCTTTGTCCAGCATGGATGGCATTGAAATAACTTGGCAGAAGTGATCAGCATCATGTGACAGAGTGTCGAGCGCATGATCAAGGTCACAATTCAAGGTCAAAGGTCTGATATAAGAAATCAATCCCTAACACTTTGTCTGGAGCATGTCTTTGTCCAGCATGGATGGATTTTCTTTTTGAGTCACTGAATCTTTACTCATAAAAATGCTTCTTTGACGGAAATATATTTTTGTGACAATGACACTCTTGTTTTATATTGTATATGAATCATGTTTCAGGTGTCCAAATGTCAATACCAAAACACGCACACATGGCCATCAAGACGGTTAGAGAACACTCCTTCAATGGGAATTGGCCCAACACACCAAAGTATTCACCAGCACAACTTGCTGATGGTGGATTTTTCTTCACAGGTTGAATATATAATTACAATTTGCTGCAATGTAAAGAAAATTGAAGTTCATTTATATTGGTTTTAAATTAAGACACTTGATTAAAAAAAATTTATTGAAACCCTGGATTACAATTTAGTTTGATTCAAATAAAATTCATCCAAGTGCCATCAAATGAAAATAAATAAAGTACATGTAATTGTTACAACAGTTTAGTCTTTATACAATAGACTGTGCAGATTCATCCCTTACCAATTTAAGTACCTGAATTTCAGGTGGAAAGTTTTCTGCAGTAATGAAGTTTTATGTTGTATATTTTGCTATAGGAATTGGAGATTGTGTCCGTTGCTTTTACTGTGGCATAGGTAAGTTGCGTTTCAAAAATGTTTAGAATTGTTTATGCATATTGTTATAACTAGCTATCTTTAAATAAACTTTTTGTGAAGGATAAATTTGGTAGCAAGTTTGGTTTGAAGGTTTTCTTTATTATTAAGGGAGTTAAATATGAACATTCTGTTTAATTTGCAAATCCATCAAATCCTGTAATTAATTGAATGTGTTGTTTTGCTTTCAATTTCGCACAGTGACTTGCTTGTTCACGTATTTAAAAATTGCTCATGTATATGCTAGGTTTTGTAGGAGTGTTTAGCATTGCTTTCAATTTCGCACAGTGACTTGCTTGTTCACGTATTTAAAAATTGCTCATGTATATGCTAGGTTTTGTAGGAGTGTTTAGCATGTTTTATCTGTTAACACCTTTATTGCCATTACAAATCTCTTAAACATCCATATTAACATATATTTATCCTAAATACCAATATTGATGTGTTTTTAGCTCACCTGAGCACAAAGTGCTCATGGTGAGCTTTTGTGATCGCCCATTGTCTGTCGTTCGTGCGTGCGTCCGTCCGTCCGTTGTAAACTTTTCATTCAAACAACATTTCCTCCTAAACCACTTGGCAGATTTTCACCAAACTTCACAGGACTGATCATTGGGTGACCCTCTTTCAAAGTTGTTCAAATCGTTATGGTCCGCTGCATATGTAGGTCACCAGAGCTAAAAATAAATAAAAAAAGTGTAAACATTAAAAATCTTCTCTGAAAGGCAGGGCCCAGAGGGTTCATATTTGGTATGTAACATTGTATTGTGGTCCTCTACAACGGTTGTTCAAATTATGCCCCTGGGGTCAAAACCGGCCACACCTTGGGGGTCACATGGTTTATATAGAATATATAACAAAATGACTTTTAAAATCTGAAGTGAACTAGGGGGGTCTGGTGCATGCTCCCCAAAAATTGTTTTTGAAATTCAGATGCAAAATCCTATCCACGGCTTACTCTACCATTCGTCAAACTAGATAATGGCTAAAAATTTCACTACCTGGCTAAAATAATTTGATATGGCTACAACTTTTTCTTTATAAAACCCTATAAAATACCCAATATGAGTAGGATTTCGATGTTGGTAAATTCGGCTAAAAACTATTTTAAGCCATGGGCAGCCCTGCTAGCATTTTTGGACACATGATTCATGATAGTTTTATACTTAATTTTGATAGTTGGCAGCCCTGCTAGCAATAGTTTGACCTATGAAATTTACCCTTTTATACTTTATTTTGATAGTTCAGATGTTTTATAATCAATTATAGAAATTTAAAAAAATTAATAATAAAGCTGTTTACTTTTGTGTTATTTTTGTATGACTCGACTTCTTAAATTCATAACACATTTTAAAAATGATTTTTATAGATTGAACAACACAATTAATAAATTAATAGTGTAAGACTTTTTTTATATAAACATTCTCAATGCATCATAACACATTATAAAATGCATTTTCTGCAATTTTTTTTTTTTGCAATTAGAAAATTTTAATTATATATATATATATTATATTTTGTTAATTATTAATTCATACTTTTTTTATCAATAAGACACGGCATTAGAATTACCTTGCAATTATTTTTCCGATTAGAACAGAACAAACAACAAAATCCAATAAACCTGTGAGTCATTAATGATAACACCTGTTAAAACTAAGAAGCGTAACAGCATGACGTCATCAGTTAGATGTGCTTCCAAATCTGCAAGCTATAGCAACTGTGTCGGTTTGACTTCAAAAGTCTTTGATGTTACTGCTGAAGTCTGGCTATCATCTAGCAGTTTATACATGTAGCAGCAACCCCGTTTAACACGCTTAGCACATGGTCAGTGTGAAAAGCATCAATCAGTACTAATGTACCTAAACAACAAAAGTACTGTCCATAGAGAATTAGTGAATTAGCATTTGGGGGGAAAAGTCAGGGTGCGAAAAAAATCAGAATGTAGTTTTGTTGCAATGGATAAATTGGAGATTTTAATGGTGGTGACGAAATATACATATCTTTGAATTAAAATGGCAACTGCGTTAAGATGGAACACTTATTGGATATTAACATGATTATCACATTCAATATGGATTAGTGTGTCCATTTGTGTTGAGGTCAAAGACTGGCTTTCAGTTTCAGAACAAGGTACACAATAATTTATTTTTATTTCTTTGAAATTTGAGGCGGCCCATAACTCGTTTGAAATGGTCAATTTGGCCAGCTGCCGGCTCTTCATGACAACCCTGGAAACCACAAGGCCTAGAGTTTTAATATTTGGTATGTAGCATCCTATAGTGGTCCTCTACAAAGATTGTTCAAATGATGCTCTTGGGGTCAAAACTGGCCACGACCCTGGGGTCACATGGTCTATATGAACTTAAATACCAAAATGTCTTTAACAATCGTCTTCTCTGAAACCGCAAGGCCCAGAGGTTTCATATTTGGTATGTAACAAAATATAGTGGTCCTCTACGAATATTGTTCAATTAGTGCCACACCCCAGGGGTCACATGATTTATATAGACTTAAATAGCAAAATGATTTTAAAAATCTTCTTAGAAACTGCAAGGCCCAGTGGTATTGTATTTGGTATGTAGCATCCTATAGTGGTCCTTTACAAAGATTGTCGCTGGGGTCAAAACTGGTCGCGCCCCGGGGTTGACATTATTTATTTAAACTTAAATAGCAAGATGTCTTCTAAAACTGCAAGGTCCAGAGGTTTCGTATTTGGTATGTAACATCCTATAGTGGTCTTCTAAAAAGATTGATCAAATTATGCCCCTTTTGGTCAAAACTGACCACACCCCAGGGGTCACATGGTTTATATAGACTTAAATAGCTAAATGACTTTAAAATTATTCTCCTCTGAAACCACAAGGCCCAGATGGCTGTTCAATATTGTTCAAATAATGCCCCTGGGATAAAAATAAGCCACGCCTCGTGTATGCTAATTCCAATTGGGTTACAAGGTCTCTGGTGAGTGTCTTGTTTTTGTTAACTGTCCCGTAAAAGACAGTATCAGTCATTAAATTAATAAATCAAATGCATGCATAAATATTTCACTTAATTGTGAAAATATAACGCTTACAATTTGAGGCTGTAAGAGTTTATAAATATTGGTTGTACATGTCTAAGAGAGTAAAGGCCTGGATGAAAATGTCTTGGGGGAGAAATATCACGTCACCGTGTTTTGCCATAGAAAACATTAAGAATGTTATACCTTTACCACCCGCTATTGTAGGCTTAAGACACTGGGACAAAGAAGACGACATGTGGGTGGAGCATGCACGCTGGTCACAATACTGTACTTTCCTGATACAGAAAAAAGGACAAAACTTTGTGGACCTAGTACAGCTTGCGGTATGATACTCGGATATATAGTTTCCAAGTGTTTTGTCAGTATGTAACACTGTATTATAATTTTAGATGGCACACACATTCAGTTAATCTATTTATCATGTCAATTAAAATTTTAATAGGATTATATTATTTTAAAATTAACTTGAGATTATGCAACAAATATCTTTTGTATGCATACATGTAGTCTTCTGCAATCTGTAATGTTGCATATTGTAATTATTCGTTGTTTGTGTAGTATTGACCAATGACCAGTTTTTTATTTGTTGTCCAGGTAAATGCTTTTTCCTTTATTGCCTTCTTTGTCTTATTAGGTGGAACACCTCGATGATTCAGGTAACATTTGATGTATTTAAATGATAAAGATATTCCCATAATTATCATTTATGAAATGTAATGATTTAGTTGATATGTCTTTAATTGTACATTCATGTGTTGTAAGTGTATTATGCAATTATTATGTATGTATAAGTGTATTAAGCAACTATTATGAATGATATGTTCATTTATTTAATGCTTAGTAGTGAAATATAGAAAATTATCAGTGAGATATATCCCTATATCACTCACAGTGAGGGACTGATGTTTGGGGTCCCGATTTCATACTGTAAATGAAACGGACCGTCATCAATGCGGGGCTCAAAACTGTGAAATGACGTCATTATTTTGACGTCATGATGTTATGATTCCCATGATATTTTCCAATTAAATGTAAAACAAAGGTGAATCAAGCATTAAATAAAAAGAAAATGTGTTTGTTTTTGGTGTGATAACGCGTTATATCATCACCGAAAAGGTAGACAATTTACATATTTTCACTTGGGCAAGCCCATATTAACTGTCTCCCTTTTCGGTGATGATATCACGCGTTATTATGCCCCCTTCGAACAAATGGGGGTATATTGTTTTGCACCTGTCCGTCGGTCGGTCGGTTGGATGGTCGGTCGGTCTGTCCATAGACTATTTCGTTTCCGCACGATATCTAGAGAACGCTTTGACCCACGATCATTTAAGTTGGTATGCTTGTTACTTGGGAGGCAAGGGAGACGCCAATTGTTTTTGAGGTCAAAGGTCAATGTTACAGGGGCTTAACATGAAATTCGTTTCCACAAGATATCTAGAGAATGCTTTGACTTACGATCATTTAAGTTGGTATGCTGGTTACTTGGGAGGAAAGGAAGACGCCTATCAAATTTGAGGTCAACAGGTCAAAGGTCAAGGTGACAGAGGCTTGTAACATGAAAACTGTTTCCTCTGTAGACCATTTTGTTTCTGCATGATTTGTAGAATACACTTTGACCTACGATCATCCAAGCTGGTATGCGGGTTACTCGAGAGGAAAGGAAGACGCCTATCAATTTTGAGGTCAACAGGTCACGGTCACAGGGGCTTGTAACATGAAAACTGTTTTCTCCGTTGACCATTTTGTTTCCGATGGATATCTAGAGAACGCTTTGACCTACGATCATCCAAGTTAGTATGCTGGTTACTCGGGAGGAAAGGAAGAAGCCTATCATTTTTTAGGTCAACCAGTCAGAGGTCAAGGTCACAGGGGCTTGTAACATGAAAACTGTTTCCACAGAGAACGCTTTAACCTAGGATCATATAAATTAGTATGCTGGTTAGTCTTGAGGGAAAAAAGACCCCTATCGATTTTGAGATCAAAGGTCAAGGTCATAGGGGCGTGTGAAAAAACAACATTTCCACTTAATAACAGATGAACCATTGGTACATGGTCCCGAAACTATATAGGTACAATGGTCAGTTTGAGTAGATGACCTATTACATAGTGATAATTACTGAGTACTTGGGTCGAGTCATCAAATTTGATAGGAAGAATGCTCTTGCAGAGAAGACAACTCCTATCTAGGTAATGGTTAACATGTCTCAGCTTAGATTTTTCAGAAACAGTACACTTCTGTGATGAACAAAGGCTGCAAGTCAAGGGGCATACATGTTTTAAAACATCTCTTGTTATACCTCACCTTGGTCCACAATAATAAATTCCCATTACCCGAGAAAGAGACATTTTGACTGTCAAAAACATTTCAACCTTTTTGACATGTGATTAAGCAAAAGTGACTGACCTCGCTGACATTGTGAATGTCATATAAGGGCAAGTAACTGCGTCAGTTTTTTAGCCACATCATAAAAAGATTACGTCCTTTTTTGTGGTGTCATATAGTCATGAAGTCACTATTTAATGTGGAAATAAATTCAAAGTTATCTGTAAGAAAATAGTTTGCAATTATTTCTGTGGATGAAAGAAGTTAGGAATTCTTCAATCTTGATGGGCAGAATTAAGCATTTGTTTGGTATCATAAAATAAATATCACATGGCAGCATGTGTGACATTGATATTGTCAACCCTCGAAACAGAATGTCGCCACTCGGCATTCGCCTCGGGTGACATTCTACTCTCGGGTTGACAATATCGATGTCACACACACAGCCATATGATTTTTATATAATGTCTCTGTGAGGTATTCATGCTTTAGAAGCACAACACTTGAAACATTTTGACAGTTAAGGTATATACAACAATACTTTCATTACAGATCAAGCATCCAATAATCTGTACAAGAACCTTGTCAGTGAGGCTGCCCAGACGGTTTTGGATGAATCAAACTCCACTCCACAGCAAATGAAAAATGCCATTGTTTCTATCTTAACAACTGGAAGTAAGATTATCTTCACAGCAGAATAAATTAAATGTCAAAAAGCATTGAAAATATTGTTAGTTGTATGATCATGGTTTTATACATGGATTAAAGCGACATTCCTCTGTAATCTTCTTAGATAACTGACATCATGCTGTTAGTTGGTTTCTTGATGCGATAAACATGCCAGATTCAAGTTTAATGCTCTTTTAAAACATTATTTAACTTTATAACGTGTATTGTTTTAAAAAATCTTAAAACGCTGCATAATTCTGAAGGTAGTGTCATCTGTATAATATGATGAATCTTTTGAAGGAACCACAATGGTAACAGTTAGTGAACTGATAGAAAAGGTTGCAGAGCTGGCAAATCAGTCTGCCACAAACGAAAAGCAGCCCGAAGAATCAGAAAATGCTGCTGAGCCCCCAGTCAGTAATTCTATCAGTGAAAGGGAGCTGTCAATCAGTAAGTTCAGTAATCTTGTATACATACTTTAAAGAACAGCGTGTCTACATTTTAACAGTTTTATATCCGTATTTTTTATAATAGTTGATTGTGTTTATGGAGGATATTTTGTACTATGTACTATCATTCCTACTAGCCCACTGAATCTCTTCACTTGCTCCATATCCAGATACATTCCCTGTCTCTTAAACTTGCCCAGACCTCTTATGTACTACGCCCACTAATCTTACCTTATGTTCAACGTATCATACATATAGATACCATACGTTACATTTGGAAGTTTACGTTGCATAAACATAGTTGTTAGACCATTTTACGTAAGATCAGTTCTGACCACACAAGGACACGTACTTTTTTGATTTCAATTTAGGCAATATAATATAACAAATATATTCGTTTTCTGTAAATTTTATTTTAACATTATATTGGAAACATGAACCGAAATCCAAATGACAACCAATATTCTTGTGTTGTTGGAACTACTTAGAGTACATAACTGTGGCCACAGTTTATTTGAAGTTGTAGTGTCGAAGTCTAGGGATAGGATGTAGGAGTCTGTAAGAGCATCGCATGCATTGTCCTGATCATCATCTTCTTGTGATTCTTTCCTTGAAGCTGGCTATAAAATAACACAAGATGAATATATGAGATTTGTATACATATACCTTTTATTTTATACACATTTAGTTACAAAATTCTGTTTTGTTTGTTTTTAGTTACCGTTACTGGTAAGTATGGTATAAAAATGACCTCCCCAGTGAAACTTCCTCAGCTGTACATATACTTAACTTAAAATATGGATGAAGAAAACAAAAACATCCTTAAATCTTGTGTATCACATATTACATTTACTCTTGTATTAATTTTCAAACCCCAATTATATTACATGCTTTAACAAATGTTAAACTGATTCAAGTCAGTAGCTTGATCGTGAGTCACCTTTGTCCTGTGGTAATTGGGCCTGTGTATAGCCCCTTATTTCTTACATTAAACACAAACAACCAATAGATGTTTGATAAATGGTAATTTTATAAAAATTAATAGTGTATTATTCAATCATTGCACTTGAATATCATGCATAAATCTGTCTGTAAACTTGTTTTAAATAAAGAATTACTTTGTCAAGATTGTAATGAGCATGTGAGGCTCGTAGAAATCTGTAAACAAAAGCTTGTGTTAAAACTATTAGTGGCAAATACTGGAACTGTCAATTCAGATCATTTTTTGATAGTTGACTACATGTATTAACAGGTACTGTTTTAAAATTCAGAAACATACTTTTGTGATATAAGAACTGTAGTTAGGTTTCATTTGCCAGCTTTACAAATAAATCCTAGGAATTTATTTGCATGACATTTCACTACGTTTAGACCCAGAAGACATCAAGCAGGAGAATGAGCAGCTAAAGGAGCAGACACTATGCAAAGTTTGCCTGGACAACATCGTCAGTATCGTGTTCCTGCCTTGTGGACACCTGGTTACCTGTGCAGACTGCGCTCCAGCATTGAGGAAATGTCCCATCTGTAGGGCGGATGTCAAGGGAACTGTTTGCACTCGCATGAGCTAAACCTTTGATGGTACCATTTAATAATTATAAAGTATCCCTTTAAAATGCATCTGTTTTTGATATACATGTACTGTATTTGACTATCGATTTGAAATAATATCAACAATAAGATAATTTATTACGACCTGGCCAAATAAATAACTAGTGCTATTACAAAAATGAGTTCGGGACATGCTTTGCTTTGTCCTTTGCTCTTGATAGATATAAAAAAAAACATGCAAAATATATGACAATTTTCATACAAAATTGACGTTTTCATGATTTGTTTTGATTTTACATATGTATCATAGCCTATGATTGACGCAGATATTTAAGCGTCTGTATATAGTGTGTTTTGTCGAAAGTTTCAGCATTAATTAATTATTGTGTTTAATATTAGCTTTGTAGAATAAACCTGATGCGTTTCAAAGGTTCTTTCAAATGTTTTCGTTTCTCATTTGACATGTATTATATATGAAATTCATGATATTGTACAGTTTATATTGTTCTTTCTATGTTTGTGTATTTTTAAGTCCTTTTTTGTTTTAGTTTTTTTTCCTATGAAAGGTGTATATACTTTCAGCAGTTATTGCACGGTTTCAAACCGAATTTACATTGAGTCGTATAATCATTGTTAATTATTTAAATGATAAGAAACGTGCTACATTTTAAATACTGTTAATGACCAAACAAAGCCCATGTGAAATCGGTGAAAATTAATGCATAGACGTCAGCTTCGTCAAGAAACATTCATTCTGTTCTGTTCATGAAACTTGTACAAAAACAGGTTAACACACACTAGCATAATTTACATGTTGATTCGTATGATATGCAGATATTGACAACATTTAAACAAATGCATGATATTCTAAATACCAAACGATGAACCTTTGTGAGTTTCTATAAATGTAAATACATTCGTTAAAACCTGACTATTGCATGTATTTGCGATATTAAAATGATATATGATGGTAAACGTTTTGATGGCCGTTTTTATTAATATGTGACCAGCCACGCGATTTTTCGTCCAAATGACATACCTGGTCAAAATTTAGTTATTTACACTTTCTCTTGTAGGTGAATGATATGATTTATTGTTCTTATTGAGAACTATTTTATGTGATTTTTAAGCTTGTTTTGTACGTCATCATAACAAAAATTTTCAAGCTTTTCTATCATTTATTCATTATTATATTGTGTTTTTTTCCCACATTCACAAACACTCTTCATGTGCATACTAATTCTTATATTTTATTGCTGCAATCTAACATCATTCTTTTAAAATTGGCTTATACCTTTAAATTCTATGATCTTGTTGCTATGGCACCAAATACTGTTACCCTATGAAATACGACCATTATACTGTAGAAAAGTCAGTTAAGCCATATGTTTCAAATTAAAATAGATTTTATAGAATCATTTTTACCTTTTCTAAAATACTATCATTTGGACGAAAAGTTGCACGGCCAGTCACAACATTATAATATTGTTTGTTCACTTTTGAGAGACTAATATAATGAGTGTGCTTACCGGTAGTTCCTGCAATTGTCTTGACGTGAAAACATTGTTGATGAAAATGATACCCAATTTTTTAATTATTTTTTTGTGTGAACATTATCAAATCCTCTTCCAACTATTATGTTGATGTTTTAATGTGTTGATATCTTAATTTATGTCATTGTTGTAAATAGGGGTTTTTGGTGTGCTTTTTCCATTGTGTAAATATTTTGATATGATATAAACATGCAATCTTGTTTGATGCTTGCAAATTAGAAATGCCGAAAAGGTATGTTGTGCAATCAGATGAAAGTTGTAAAATAAAGTTTGCGATCAATGACATATATCGGGACATAAGACCGATTATCTGAAACACAACATTACCAACATCAAATTAATATCTGTATCTCTTTAGAGGTGTAAAACAGATTTATGGGCCTGCGCATGTGGTCTTCGTGCTCTAGAACCACTTTATTTAACATTGAAACACGTTGACAGTTAAGGTATATAATGCTTACAATGCAGATGAAGCAGCCAATATATACCAAAACCTGGTCAGTGAAGCTGCTCAGAATGTTTTGGACAACTCCAACTACACTACACAGCAATTTAAAATATGTTGTTCATTTTTATCTTTAAAACGTTCTTTAATACACCCTGATAAAATATATAAAAAAGAAAATCTGCAATGCAAATGCTCTTGGTGGAAACAGAAAAAATGTGTCAAATATGTATGGTAGAAACAGAAAAAATGTGTCAAATATGTATACTAGTTAAAATTGAAATTGAAGACTATTCAGAAATGTTGTCATCGGTGTTATCTCTTATTCTTGACATATCTGCATATTGTCTTAGTACAATTTTTGCATCATTGTGACATAGTCTTGATCATCAACATTTTTAGCAATGTGCATCGTAGCATTATGACGCACAAAAACATTTGAGAATCTTTTTGTTATACGTATAAACATGCTTTGTCAAAATTTTGTGAACTATTGAGTATCATGTATTTAACGTGATTGATTATTGATTATCACAGAAAGTGTGTCTTAAAATATTTTCTGTTTTTTTTTTCTTGTGTATAGCTCTTTCTTATTGATATTGTTATTTTGAATGTTTGGTGTGATTCATATTGTTATTTTGAATATTTGGTGTGTTTTGTAAATGACACACAAAGATCCTTGGAAAGATTTTACTTCTTGAAAATGTAAATAGTCAATTTATTTTGAACTGTTGCGTGTGTTGCTGATTTATCATGTTGACATGATACGATGTCAAACGTTTTAAAAACTATTGCCATAAGTTTATTGATAAACCACTTAAAAAATTATTCGAATTATTGTACTTCTGGTAGAGACTGCTATTGCTTTAAAGTGAAAATAATTTTGATTAAAGTTTTTTGGTAATCATTTCATTCATTGTGTGAGTATTTTCACATACATAACTATATTTCATGACTCATATAATAACCACTATGTACCATGCTTTTGATGTTGGCATAAATAATAATTGATTGATATAAACATGAAAAATGATATATTTGATTTATATAGATCTAGATTTGAGCATAATTGTAAACCAGGCAATGCTTAATTCTCTTTTTAAATATTAATTTGTGGTATACTGAATATGCATTGCTTTACCTGACGAAAATTATATGATATTATATGAACATTGATGGATGCCTGCAAAATCAGTAAAGTGACATTTACCGAAATGGTATGTTGTAAATATGTATTGTTGCTTCAGAAACATAACGTGTTGACTAGATAAAACGAGAAAGTGTTTGTTTAAAATTTATGAGTCATAGTGTCACAAATACCATACAATGCGTAATTTGGATTCTTTGCATTATTTCTTTGTTGCTGTTTTTTGTAGAAAAGCACATATTTGTGATTATTAAATCGTTGTTAGTGTTAAGCTGAAATGGATAAAGTAGTGTTTTGGTGCAAATCAAATCTACACATTTATAAGTTGTTTTTGGATTGGGCTTTAGTTGTATATAATTATGCCCCGAAGGTGTGCACATTAAAATCGAACCATAGTTCCGTCAGTCTGCCTGTCATTTAGTCCGTCCGGCCAAGGTTAAAGTCCAGTATCTTGAATACTATCAAAGATATTTACTTGAAACTTTAACTGCTTAACAACATCTCAATCAGGGAAAGCAACCCCCATAATTCTGTTTTGTTTTTGACAGATTTATGTCCCTTTTTAACTTTGAAATTTTGGTTAAAGGTTTTCATAATTCTATCAAAGGTAATAAATTGAAACTTCGAATACTTCTTTGCTATCTATCGTCTTCACCAGAGAAAGCAATCCCTGCCATTCTGATTCCGTTGTTGACAAAAAAGCATTCGGTGGCATTTCTCACATTATAGTTACAGCGCTTGCTTTTCATTTCATTTAATGGTGCTTGCCACTAAGTCGAGGCATGTTTTATGGCAGTGTCTACTTAGTATGAATGTATAACATGAGCTGAATGTATTCGTTTTTAGCATAGTAGTTTTCTTTTTCTTTTTTCTTTGTGGTTTATTGTTTAAGCAGATAACTACATGCACACAATGCGTATTAACGGCTATGCAGTCATTGATTGGATATCAGTTCCGTAATGGGATTTTTGTTTGTTATGCTACATGTATCTGCACCCAAATGCATGCTAAGCTAATTATTGCTTGTGCTACCCAAAGACAGTTATAGATACAACAAATAATGTTGATATTTTAAGAAAGGAAATATGTCAGGTTTTATTATGGGATTAGATGGATTGGAAGCATGCTCAGTGCTAACACGGGAACTCTACAAATCTTCGTTGCCAGATAAAGGTGCATACTTTTGGTGTAGAGCGTCGGACTGTTATTTTCAACATTCAATTAATATCCATTATCGCGCCAGTGGAATCGATACGTACTCCCATTATATCCGACTGAATAAACACATTTAGTTCAGTTATTGGTATAATATACATGCACATGTACATTACTAGAATGGTTCTTAACAACTGTTATCGTCTCTGTTGATTTCCACAATATGCACTTGAAACATGTTTTTATAATTATCGACATCAGCTTCTGCAAGGGAGTATAACAGTCATGTTGCAAAGCACGTGATGTGTTATGAACTACTGAAACCATACAGTTATCCAAAGTTTAGCAGTACGAAGAAAAAGCAATTTACTGTTACTTTTTGTTTGACTTAGTTACAATGGACGTGTTTTTCCTTAAATTCGATGGGCATGACAAACTGATTGTCGGCATATGTGAGCGATACTCAACTGTCATGTTCCATTTTTTATGAATGATATAAAACACATTCTGTGTTAAGCATAAACTACACAGTGCGATTAATCAGTTTCCCTTGTTTATTTATCAAGTGTATAGTCTCCGCCAAGAAGCATAAGTATTTCTCAGCGTTTATTTATCTTCTTCTTAGAAACTTTACGTAAAAAGGTAAACACCGGTTTGCATGTGCGTGTCTATAAAGTTTGGAATTTTTCATTGCACAAATTATTTGAGTTTGGTGTTGGTCGGAATCACTGTCCAAAGTGCTTTTAAGTTCTTTTATGGATATTTATTGTGCATAAAGCTGCGTACAATCATTGCCAAATAATATGGCTGTCTAACCAATTTTTTCTCTAACCGTGTTTAGCGAGATCCAAGTGTAATAACTACTTGTATACGCAGCCAGTATACGCAGCCAAAAAAGAAACGTGGCACTTTATAATTTCTCATATCTTTTTGTTGGTGGATTATATTTTAACCACTATGTCCAACTAAAACAATGATGTATCGATACAAATAAAATGCACATCTATGCTATAAAACGTATTTATTTATGCTGTACTTTGATCCATACATTGTCATGTCTGTCATATTTCACTTTTGCTGTCTATCGGTGTATACTCGTGTCTTATATATGATTATTCCTTTATATTGGTTTTTGTTTTTATTATATTTGTTATAATGTAATTAAGTATATAGTTTTATTTTTTGCAGGATTTATATTCAATTTAAAGACGTTCGCAACAAAAAGAAAATAATTGGGTTAATATCTCCTTTTGCTTCATTTTTTTCTTTATTGTATATAGGTTACAATATACTAATTTCAATCGATATATGTATATCTTTGTAAGTCTTTAAGTTCCAGTCAATGGTTAGTGTTTATGTAGTGTGGCATTAATCACAATAACCTTACGTACTGTCAAAAAATCTGAAGCCGGATGTTTGCTATACTTTGATCCATACATTGTCATGTCTGTCATATTTCACTTTTGCTGTCTATCGGTGTATACTCGTGTCTTATATATGATTATTCCTTTATATTGGTTTTTATTATATTTGTTATAATGTAATTAAGTATATAGTTTTATTTTTTGCAGGATTTATATTCAATTTAAAGACGTTCGCAACAAAAAGAAAATAATTGGGTTGATATCTCCTTTTGCTTCATTGTTTTCTTTATTGTATATAGGTTACAATATACTAATTTCAATCGATATATGTATATCTTTGTAAGTCTTTAAGTTCCAGTCAATGGTTAGTGTTTATGTAGTGTGGCATTAATCACAATAACCTTACATACTGTCAAAAAATCTAAAACCAGATGTTTGCTGAACTTTGATCCATACATTGTCATGTCTGTCATATTTCACTTTTGCTGTCTATCGGTGTATACTCGTGTCTTATATATGATTATTCCTTTATATTGGTTTTTGTTTTTATTATATTTGTTATAATGTAATTAAGTATATAGTTTTATTTTTTGCAGGATTTATATTCAATTTAAAGACGTTCGCAACAAAAAGAAAATAATTGGGTTAATATCTCCGTTTGCTTCATTTTTTTCTTTATTGTATATAGGTTACAATATACTAATTTCAATCGATATATGTATATCTTTGTAAGTCTTTAAGTTCCAGTCAATGGTTAGTGTTTATGTAGTGTGGCATTAATCACAATAACCTTACATACTGTCAAAAAATCTGAAACCAATATCTACAGATCTTTTCAACCCATCTTTTCAAAATTAACACTTTCAAGACGTAGCGTGAATGAATCAAGGTTCACCGGACAACATGTTCAGAGTCCACTATTTTCCAAACAAGCACGGTGGCCCATACTTCTTATGACTGTTTTAGTTTGTTATACATTGACACATCTCTAAGCCAGGTTTGAATAAAATCTTAGATTTGGAACTTAATATATATATTCATACATTTGGTCATATGACTGTATATTTTGATGTTTCAACAGGTCTGGTCGGTACATTCTCGTATTTGACCATCTCTAATGACCGTTCAAATAAATTGTTTCAATAGTGAATGTTTATAGAGCATATATAATAATCAAAAACACGCGTAAACAATGTATTTCCAAACAAATCAGTTCAGAAAAAAGACTGCAAAGACGTTTCAGAAAGCATTATATAATTAAGTAGCCATTTGACCTACTTAAATGTCCAGTCAACTTCATCATTTTAACATTAAATGTAGGTAGAGCGTTTTTTATTTTCAAAATACACTTGTATATTGTCAAACAAAACATGTTAAACATATCAGTTGAAAGAACCTTAACCTTGTTTGAAAAAAAGCTCACTTACGTACTTAAAACATTTGAAAAATTCAAACTGAACAAAGGGCTTCAACAGTTACCGTAATCAAACCCAGTATTTCCGGAACAAGGCCGGTGACCCCTTTTTTTAAAAACTGTTTTAGTTTCAGTATACAATTACGCATGTATATTTGATTTTTTTTAACAAAAGCTGTCGTTTGAAACAAAAGATATACGTATATTTGTTTATTTATTGATGTTTTCACAGGCATATTTAAAGTATAATTAACTTGGTAAAGCGTCCTTTAAAAGTCTTTTATCCAATGGTAACTGTAGATAAAGCGCGTTTTATCATTATATTGCACTTGTTTTTGCCAAACGAAACATTAAAAAAAAAAGATTCATTTAAAAACCTCCATCCTTGTTTGACTGTGAACGCTTTATATATTTCCCCATTTGTAGTCACACAAACTGAAAATGGACTTCGACAGGTACCGTATTCAAAACCCAATATTTCCGGAACAGGGGCGGTGACCCCTATTTTTTAAGACTGTTTTAGTTTTAGGAAAGATAGACGCATGTTTTCGGCTAATTCTTAAGAAAATCTGTCTTTGGAAAAAAAAAGGAAAGAAATTGTTGCGAACGTCTTGAATGCGAACAGGGCTCGGTTAGTTATTAGTGTTTGGTTCATCAACAGTTAGTCCGTGTATTCTGTCTAGTTGTATTGCTGATTGTGGACAAAATGAAACGATGCTTTGTAAAGCTGTTTCGCTGATGTCCCCAAAATGAAGCGATACTCTGTCTAGTTATTTGACTACATGTTGACTCCGTTGAGCGATACACAACCAATATTTTGTCTTGCTTTGTTATGCGTGTGTTTGCTTTAAATTGTTCCATTATTGTATAAGTTTGTTAATATGATATTGAATAACCCCAATTCGCTTTGAAATTGATGATTCACATCAGTAACGACCATAATGCTGCGAAGTGTTTACCTTTGTCCTCATCTCTTAAGCGTTTTGGTACCGATAATGCGGACAAAATACATGTTGTGGCAATACATTTAATATTACCGCATATATAGAAATGCATAAGACAAAACAAAGAACATGTTTTAGGTTTCATCTTCTAATAAGTGTATTCTAATATGCATATGGTTTAAATAGCCAACGAAAATGAAAGGTTTTCAAAGTCATAGTAAATACTTAACATGAAGTGCATAGAATGTAGATGTATTTATACTTAACATGTATGACGATGTATTTGGATTGTAATTAATATTATAATATAGTACACAGATGTCTCGAATAATCCGAATTCAAATAAATGAAGAAGTAACATATTTGTTGTTTTTATTTATTTGAAAATCAGTATACCAGTAAATCACTCGTCACATCTTTCACTTACGAAACGGTACAACAAATGACCATACAAATCAATAAAATAAGTATTATGTATGCGTGTGAAAATTTAAGCCGCCGAATCCCTTTCTAATAATAATTTAAGAAGCGGGGTTAATAATAATTATATTACTTTGCAAATGCCACTTCTGTCGGTAGACCAGACCTTGTCCCGGGCAATAACTACCCTTATTCCTAGGATCTTCACACATGGAATGTATGTCGGTTATGACTAGGGATGGGATTCGTATCCTAAATCGGTATTCGGATATCCGGATACTATCCAGATATTCGTATCCTTAGAATGCGTAACTTAATGACAAAAATTTTCACAAAACTCGATGCATAGAAAGGTAACTTAGTGTTTGTTAACAAGATAATTATAAAGTCACGTTCTTAAACATGATTACTTTATTAAAAGATTTTCAAGCAACAAATTAAATGTGAATGATTAGCAAAGCATGTCAAAAACATCCTGAAAAAAAATACTAGCAAGCTACAATATAAACATATTATATACATCCTAGAAATTAGCATATATACGGTGTGCACACTGAAACAGTTCGTTTTACAGCACTAACTAGACACACATGCGCGAACACAAATGATTATTCGCTCAGGGCCACCGATCTTTGATTTTTTTTCATGAACAAATCACTGTTGAGTCTATTTCTCAGCTTGGTCAGTACCAAACCGGCTGATGAGAAGACGCGCTCGGAAGGTACCGATATCGCAGGAACGGCAAGCACACAACGGGCGACGTAGGCGAATTTGGGGAATCTGGCTTCGTTGCGACTCCACCTCTTAAGAGCAGAGGTGACGCAATCCGGTTTCTCCGCCAGATAGAGTTGGAATTTATCTTCTATGACCGACTCCGGGGAAGAGATCAGGGAGTCCAACCTTGGACGCTTAGATGGCGTCTCCATGTTTGACTCCTCGCGAGTGGTCACGCTCAGAGGGACATCCATTCGACTCTCAAGAACCTGATGGGTCACCGGATGTCGCTTCAAGTGGTTCCACAGGTTGCTGGTACCTCCGCTATACGAACATTCCTTAGAGCATATTTTACACCTGGCACTACGCTGATCTGCCGATTTTGTGAAATACTTCCACACATCAGATGGCACAGGTGAAAGCATTCTTAATTCTGAACACTTGTTTGGAAAATTAAAAAGTCTATATCACTGTTATCTACGTTCAATGATCAGAATCAAACAAAACAATTAAAATAAAATTACACAGATAATCACATACACGTGGTATTAATCAATGATTATGAAACACATGTACACGCGTAAATAGTTAGGATAACTATTGAAATAAAACAACTTAATTTGATTGTTTTATTAGAGAGAAATTATGATTGGCAACTTTATGAAATGTTGAATATGATTGGACAGTGAAAGTTTTTCGCAGCATTGTGCACGTTAATTAGACGTTATGCACGTTAATTGGAGCCACCATGCCAATTTGTGTTAAATATCGGAAAGAAAGGATCGCCATAGACAAGCTTAGTCGTAGGCCTTTGTGGGCAATTAGGCTCCCCCCCCCCATGGTGCGAACAACCAATTAACGGATTAATGTCAGTCTGTCAATGATGTGCGTTATGCGGATTAACGTCTGAAGAAACAGGGCTTGGAGGTTATTAATACGTGATGCATTTCAACAGGAGCATTGTCGTTCACTCAATATAAGGATCTTTTTTAAGTATACGGATATCTAACCAGTATCCGGATATCCTAATATTCGTTTGCATCCCTAGTTATGACTCATATAGGATCCTTATTAATTATTGAGGCAAAAGTCATGGTCAAACTGGCCAAGAGTATGAAACAAAATCCTTGTACCTAAAGATTAAAAAATGACCAATCCTCGGATCCTCGTTATTTGGTCACAAGGTCAAATGTTAAGGTCAAATAATAGTTGTAAAGCCTTGTCCAAGCAAAAACTACGGAAACCCAAGACCTGGAATCGAAAAAAAAATTGGTAGGTAGGCGGGTAGGGTCATGACTATTAGAGGATCCTTATATTGTTAGGTGATTGCGTCATAAGTCAATAGTTGTTTAACCTCAGTTCTATGACTATGGAACCCAAAGGCCTATGTTTTTCAAATTTGGTAAGTACCTGTGGGTGTGTCATGACTAGTAGAAGATCCCTATTAATTTTTGCGCTATTGCATCGATAGTTAATGGTTAACTCGCCAAAAGGTGTTCGGTCGACAAATATGAAATCCTTTGTATGTTTATCAAACAATTGTTAGATTGGTAATTGTTAGTATAGGTTTCCTATTGATTTATTGGATCCTCGTCAAGATCAAACGGTTCAATTGTTGTAAAACCATGTCTTTGCAATAATTAAACAAAGGCTGAACGTTTTTTTTTGGCAACAGTATCTAGGTGAGTTATGCCTTTCGATGATTCACAACCCTGGTCATCAATGCAGCCAGTCGGTATCCGTGTGCCATGAGGGGCATTCGTCACTGGCAATTAAAGTTCTTGTTTACCTAATCTGGACCAAACTTGCACTGTTTGTGATTGATTGCAATGTCTCAGTCGAAGTTTAATGTGGGGCACATCCGACCGCAAACACCAAAGACATTGTTCTTCTTGTAATTTAATAGGTAACAATTTGCTTGAGGTAGTGATTATATACTTTACGTTTCTTTCATTCATGCCAAGCACGCGCAGTGTGTGTATGACAACAAAATCTCGGCTGTGTTCGATAATGGGTCAGTATCGTCAGACGTAATGGCCTATTTCATGAGAAAAAAACTGTGTGCAGATACTTTTACTTTTCATCTTTCTTGGCCAAAGTAGTACAGTTTGTATATGGCCATAATATCTCCACACGCATTTAATATCGTAATAACCTCTTGTGTGTCAAGGTCACAATTATTTGTTCAAAGTCAAATAGGGGAATAACAATTCAACACTAAACTTTCACTAACATTCGAACCTCGTTATTTATAAGAACAAATAAAACTTCACAACAAAAGTAGTTTTAATTAAACATTTTCATACTGTGTGTCTAAGACAAAGGTATACATTAAGGTGTATAAACTGCTAGATTAAATAACTTGACTTAAACTGTGAAATGACAACTCATTAAATTCAATTTAAATGTATTTTGATGTTTTTAGGCGTTACAAGTTGTATGTGAACTATTGCAAGAAAGAGCAATCTAATGATTAAAAAACAAGAATACGAAATTAAGGAATGTTTGTTTAATTAAGAAGATCAATACTCGTACAATGTACTATTCGTACAATTTAGATGTCAATGTTTGGACCGGATGTATTGGTTTGGAATATTGACTATTCTTAATAGTGTAATTCAAATTAAAACAACACAATTAATATTAAGATATAAGGGAAAAAACAACAACATCCCATAGATTTTACTGTTTTCGAGCATAGATCAAAGTCTAAATTACTGTTAACCGAAAAGAGAAGTGCAAGGTGTTTGGGTAAAATCGAGAAAGATACGTACAATCGTACAATTCAAAATAAGGAATTTGGTTTAAGGATGTCCTAAGTGTCAATAATGATGACATAATTCAAATTTGACGAGGCTGAGTGTTGCTCCCCTCTCCCACACACAATTCATTCTTTACCCAGTCTAGACCAACATTGAAGGATTGTCAAATAGCATGGCATAAGTTATAAGCATTATATGACACTGTATGTCACGCGCAAGAACCAGGTTCCTACGTCTAAGGTCGATGTAAGACTTAACGATCAAATATCAAATATGATAATTAGATCCATTCACATTGTATGGAGCATAATTTTGTCAAAAATTGAAGAATTTTCAAATAACAAGACGGAAGTGATCAGAATTATGAGGCGTTGTGTCAAGCGCTAGAACCAGGTCCCTGGGTCCAAGACAAAGGTCCCTTATTAAAGGTCAAATATAAGAATAATAGCTATTGACTCTGTCCGGAGTATAATTTTGTCCAGCACTGAATGATCGTCAAATAACGTGGCAAAAGTGATAAAGATTATGACGTGATGTACCTGTTTGACAATATATTATTTAAATCTATATTATACTGTATTTATAAGTATATTATATGCGGGGAAGATGAACTCATGTCGGCCAATAGCTATTCATGGCTAATGTTATTTGTTATGGCTTTTAATGAATACTTTAAATAAATATGGAACAGAAGATGAAGTCTATCATATATATTATTTGTTTATTTATATATGTATAACATTAGTAGAATTTTATGTCTGATAATGATTAAACTACTTATATATTTGTAAACCAAAGCACATAAACACAGATATTGATTATGCCATTATATTGGATCTTCAGAGAAAATATGATTGCAATTGACTGTAAACTTATTAATGGTTTCTTTCGTTTTTGTTGCTAGGAGAAAATCATTCAATGCTGGACAAAAGTATACTCCGGTCAAAGTTAATCATACTCATGTGAGCAACAAGGTCTACTTTGACGCTCTTGTTCAACATTGTGTTGGAAGGTTAGTTATGCTATTTAATTATTAACCACCCTGTTTATAAAATACTTCATCCAGTCAGTATCAACGTGCTATGGGGAGCATTCGTCAATTACAGTTTATACTTACAAAAACTAACATCAGAAATTAACGATATTTCAAAGCCGAAAATTAAATCAATTAGTATATAAAAGAACATTTAAACATATTTGGATTTTTTTTGCGAATATCTACAACTGCTGTTCATAAAACCCGACCCACAACTGCTTAACTTCCAATTGAACTTATTTTACGACCTGTGTATTTTGAATTTCTTATGTTCTTTTATTCTAAAAGTTAATGCTCAAATGAACATATATATTGCTTTAAATGTGAAAATAGTATTACATGTTCATGTAAAAAGGGACGTATTATGGAACGCCGAGGCGTCCACAATCAGTATCCGAAGCACAACATTTTCCAACATGGACAGATTTTAGCTCCACTGGCCGGAGGCTAGCGAGCTTATGCCATGGCGGTACATTCGTAAACTTTTCTCCTCGACATCTCCTCTGAACATGATGTACCGAGAAACTTCAAAGAAATATTAATTGGGTGGTCCTGTACAATGGTTGCTTTAATGGTTCAAGTCCGCTGCACAAGGTGTCCGACAGAGCTACACAATTATAAATAGAAAAAAAAACTTGATTCGACATTTCCTCCTAAACTCATAGGTAGATTTTCAAATAATTTCCTCCTTCCGTCATAGGTAGATTTTCAAATAATTTCACAAAAAATGTTTCTTACATACAAATGCAATATCAAATATTGATAAAAATAGAATGAAGAGATATAATGTCAATGTATACAGAAACTCTTGTTGTCAAAAACCATTGGTTGGATTTTGAATAAATTCACAGAAATGTTCCTTGGGTGGTTCTCTACCAAAGTTGCTCAAACGGTTCTGCTCTATAAAAATATGGCTTTCCACATGATATATTGATACTTTGAAAATCTTGTCAAAAACCACCAGTTGAATTTTGTTTATATATTCTCTACCAAAGTTGCCCAAAAGGTTCCGGTCCGTTGAAAAAAACATGCCCGCCAGAAGGCGGTGCCATTTTTATTTATAAGGCTATCTTGAAAAATATTAAAATCTTCTTGTCACAAGCCACTGGTTGGTTTTTGAAATAATTCAAAAAGTTACTCGGGTGGTTCTCTATCGAAGTTATTCAATTGATCCCGCTATTTGAAAAAAACATAGCTACCAGGGTGCTCTTGTCAGAAACCACTTGTTGAAATTAAAAATAATTTCATAGAAACATTATTTGCGTGGTTTCGCCCAAAATACTTTGTGTGTGTGTACAAAACATGGCCCCCAGAGGGTCCTTTCCTTCTAACATTTTTTACTTAATAAGCCAGTGGCGCGATATGGCACTGTTTTGCCTCTTGTCAAATAACTTGGCAGAAGTGAAACGTATTGTGTCATGGCCTGTCGCGAGGAAGAACCAGGTCCCTAGTCCCAAAGTCAATGTCACAATTCAAGTTCAAAGGTTTACTGTTAGCATTAAATCTTTAAAACTTTGTCTGGGGCATAATTTTATCCAGCGTGGACGGATTTTCAAATTACTTCGAAGAAGTGAAGATTATTGTTAGACAGCGCGCAAACACAAGATCCATAGATCCATGGTCAAATAAAAGAAATCAGTCCTTGAGACTTTTCGACGCATACTAATGCCCAGCATTGAAGACTTCCCAAATAACTTAACTGCCAAATAAATGCAAATATGAAAAGCATTATGAGACGATGTGTTGCGCACAAAAACAGCTCTGTACATCGAAGTTAAAGGTCACAACTCAAGGTCGAATGTCAAGTATAATAAAAATAACATAGCATTTTCCGGAAGATAACTTTGTCAAACATGGCCAGCTTTTAAATGACTTAATTGGCTGAAGTGAAGAGCATTGTGAGGCCAAAACCACATCCCTATATCCAAGGTCAAGATCACCATTCTAGGCCAAATATTTGTGCAGAGCATAATATTGTCATGCATGGAGCATTTTTAAAATAAGATGAAGTAAAATGCAAAATAAGCATAACTTTGCTTAGTCATATTTTTCCCCCTGTTTTCTCGATTTTTTTCATTTTTGTCATTGAATCTTTACACTTGCGCTCGTGCTTTCGTTATAAATGTTTATAGAAAAAAGTTGGCGATAATGATTAGATATCATTCATTATCATTTATAGTACATTGTATATATACATGTATTGTGGTTATATCTGTATTTTTTAATAAGAAGTGTAGAGGTTCGCTCTGAGATGCTGTTGTTGTTTGCTACCGAAACTAAAGAAAATAACGAACTTTCATACTGCAAAGTATGTATATTAAATGACTGATTATTTTCTTGAAACGTTCAAATTGACAATGAAAGACAGGTTTGCATCCCTTTAAGATAATTAATGATAACTAATATTTAAATTTGCCTTACCGTGTATGCATACTTATCAAGTTATTTTAAGACGCTGTCCATTAAAAAACTTCTCAGCATCAGATTAATTAATCTTTACAGAACGGTTTTTACTAAAGAATCCCAAATTGCATAGTTATTTATCCTATAACAATGTCAAAAGACCGTGGTCAGGTCAGTCACGTGGCTGATATACAGTTTAGGAGCACCCTGCGCGAGTTGACTTGATCCATTATAATCATTGTAATGAATACAAAGGATTATATTATAATGTTATCATGCGAACTGATATAAGACGTGTATTTTTACTGATGTTGTGTGTAATAGTGTGAAGTTGATTAATAAACGGATATATAAATTGTCAGGAAGTCAGGTAAGTGCAGTTCCTTTTTGCATGTATCGATTTTGTAAAATAATTTTCCATTTGTAACCGTTATAATTCAGTTTGATTAATTATAAATAAAATAGATCGAAAAACAGGAAGTTTATATCATTAGATATAAATACTGTGAAACGCTATGTATTATTAAATAATTATCTATAAAAATTCGCCTGAATTTGGATAATTCTTGTTTTTGTTACGGAAAACCATTTCCTATTTATAAAACCTATATATAAAATAAAATTGGATTTTTTTTTCTTTTTATAGATAAAACTGGTTTAAAATTAGAATGGAAATCCAGTTTTAAAATGTCGTGTTTACAAATTATTTATATTATATTGTTTCTTGCTACAAAGTGTAGTATTCATGAGAAGATGGTGCACCTAAATTTGTAAAGACGCGGATATCGAAAGAGTAATCTGGCTTCGTTCAAGTGAGACAAACATACTTGCTGACGATTACATTGGAAAACTCTGGTAATATATAACAACTTGGGATGTTTTTTCCGTGATGTGTACATTTGTTCTGTTGTTGTTTTTTATTGTATGAATATACCCGCTTCGTTCACCAATATTATGTGTTTTGTTTAAGGATCATACATCTTGTGATATAAAAACGTTATTGACAGTACGATGCTCAAACGTGTAATTTCGCCTTTGTTATTAGGATTGTCAGACTTTTTATATTTGAATTAATTACCATAATACCATAGTCAGGTTGAGCACTGTCAGGTTGTGTAGAAAATGTACGCACTTCCAGGTTATACAAACTTTATTTTTGGTGATGACAATATGCAGAATATAGCAACTATTAATCAGACATTTACAATTCAAAGTACAATATTGGTTTTGCAGGCATTCTGTTCAATGGGTTGCATCTCCATATATTATCTGCATTGTCAAGAAATATTTATTTTTACTAACTTTTAATAATAGAATATGAAATTAACATCATAGTAGAACACTTTTTTTCTTTTGTCTGTCATGTGTTCCGATATTTTGCTCTCTGGTTTTAGGCATCGATCAATAATGTAAAAAGTTCTATTTAAAAAAAACGATTGGCATTATAGATACATGGATGAAGTGATCGAACTGTATGCCTGCACATCCTCTAGTTTGTTGTTCTTCGAATTTATGCTTGGTTATTTTCATCACCAGAAATATGGTTGAGTTTAAAATAAGTATTTGCAGCATAGAAAAAGTTACATTATCCTCAGAAATGTCGAACTGGACTATACTAATATATTAAGTTTATACTGAATGTTAAAAGTATAACGTCTGATACAGTGAACAAACTACATTACTATAAAAACGAAAGAATTGTGCCATTTCTTACACCACGCGTTTGGACATTGTTCTTTCAATGCCGTGTTTTTATCAAAAGTTATGGTCCTGAAATAAAACATTTGCATATGTCAAATATTGGAAATACTGGGTTACAACATGGACACAATCTTTTGATGTTACAAAGAGAGAAAAAAGGTGTACCAACCAAAGAAAACATTCATCATTTGGTGCAAAAGTTTTAATCGCCAGAACAAATTGTTTTGGCATCATTTAAAGGTGGGGATCACTTTACGATCACCCCAACTCCGAGATCAATACTTTTTCATTTACAAATAAACAAATATATAGTTTTAATGTTTAAGTGAGTGAAGTATTAAGTTTTCTTTTGCGAAATTTAAACATCATACTGAACATTACATACATTGGTGAAAATTAAATGGAACAGATTTAGATTGATAATGGATATTTGCAAAATATTAAATGATAACCACACATGACAATGAATCTTCATTGATGGTTTACTGTATGATTGATAGTTCACAAAAGACAATTTCATTTCATATTTCCACCGGCTAATTATCAAGATTTAATCGCAATTATGTGTCATAATATTTTAACTCTGTTTTATTGTCATTTTTATAGCAAACAGACCTCTTTTACACCTCTTGATCTGTTTGAAACTACATTGAACGAAAACCATTATTATTATTATAGCAAACAGACGTCTTGCACCGTCTGATATGTTTGAAAAATACGGATCACGGAAACCGACAAAAGTTATTATCAGGAATAAACATCCAGATAACACTTGATAAATTACAAATTATCAGAAAACAAAGTATATGTGTTATAGCACACATACACCGATGGCTTCAAATTTAATTGAACGGAATATATACAAAAACAGAATCATAACCTCTACGTCTACAATTGACGATTCAGACCCTTTGCGTTACACGGACGTACACGGACAATTAACATCCTCAACAGCAACAAAGGGATGGCAACCGTCATCTAAAAATATGCATAAGAATCGACTCTGCGTTTCAGCATGCCGACAGCTTGAAATATTTTATTCAACTATAATTAATTGTATCGATTGACATCAAAGAGAACAGATAACTTGGCGTTTACTAAAATAGCATCAAACTTTTAATTCATGACGAGTTCATTGTTTAATGCATTTTATTATTTACCAACATAATTTTAGAAAAACCAGATGCTCTTCAGGTACACAATCTTTATCACGAGATATGTGTAAAGTTCCAATCCTAACACTTATTTTCTTTACGTGTTGCCAAAAAAAAAGTTTGTTTAAAGCTAGCTAAAAAATTGCCATTCTCATTAAAATCCGAACAAACATGCACCAATTAACACTTTTTAATCACTGACAGTATTAGCCTGGTTCCCGGGTCGTACTAAGATAGTGCGCCTGGCGCAAACCAATGACTATCGGATGTGATGTTTTGTGTGCAGTAATGCAATACTTGGACAAAAATTAGTCCAGTCAGAAACAACACGGCATTTGTAAATTAAATTCATAATAGATTACAATGATTCGGTTAAATGACTTGTTAAAATACTAATTGTGACTGTATTAAAAAGTTATTGACCATAATGGGAAAACAATATTATGTAAAAAAAACTTTTAACTTATTTACTCAATGTAACATCACAGGTTTATTTGAGTATTCATATTTTTAGCGTAACATGGAATATCCTTTTAACACAAAATTCAAGGTATATTTATAAAGTCAATCCATACCTTTGCGTACATCTGCTTCTATCCTGTTTCGGCTGATTTCTTTACATAAAGATATTTGTATAAAGCCAGAGTGGCGGACAAGTATCCCAGTTGAATAATGCTGTGTTTAATTGCCACGAGTAAAAGCAAATGCTGTTAAAATAACATTATTTATGAAAATAATTTAGTCTCAATAATTACTTTGTAGCTTGAATACACACATTGGTATAACCGAGAAAATATAATAATTCTACTTAACTTTATTGAAACAAAATTAACGTTTTTAATAGTTACTATTAAAAATTATTTAAACGATATTTTTTGCAATTTGATGCTTTTTTAAGTATATGTTATATGTATTTTTATTTAAAACATATATGCATATCATTCTAGAGATATTCAGTACCAGTCACTTACTTTTACATGTTTAGATTTTTAGTAAACAATGACCTAATTTTGCATGTTACAACACTTTTTATACTAATAGAATAAACAAGTTTGATTTAAATATGTTTATAACTTGTATTATAACTTTGCACTTCTTATTGAACTATATGTGTTAATTTATTTTTATTGAAATATTCAAAAAGATGATTGAGCACACTTCATTTTCAAGCAGGTTGTACTAAACTAGTCCCATATATGAGAACTGTAATTGAGAAGTGTATCCTGAACATATGCCATGATGACCAACATACTGTTTGTTGTGAGACATGTAATAACTTTGTTGTGCTTGAAAGCTCATGAAATATCATACAATTTGAAAAACGGTAAAGTCAGACACAACACAAGAATTGTTTTATTTTCATCCGCAATACAAATTACAGTATGATTGTACAATACTTGGTATTCTGTGTCTACATATAAATAAAATGTATTCAAATGACTAAATTAAGGTAACACTTATTTTTATTAAGTACAAAAGCATTCGTATTGTTCATTCACTACTTTCAGTATTGTTACTAGATTTTAGGGTAATTGCCTATGCTCCAGTAACACTGCTTTATATAGGCTGACCGAGATTGATTATCATTTGCTTTTTTGAATCTTTATAGCCAAGTAGTGTTGCAGATCATACTCATCCTTCAGACAAGAGCTTTAAACGGCTGTAAGCAGCATCTTAATTAACGTATAAAGTTTATGGTGCGCTGCATTCGGTTTAATTAAGCTGTATATACGGTTTCATTGTCAGCATATACAGCTTAAGCGTTAACCAACTTAGCTGAATACGGCATAAGCTGTATACAGCCTAACAGTGCTGTTTTCAAGCGCTTAAAAAATAAAAATGAATTAAAAGTTTGCTGCCGCTCTATAACTTTCCTCATCTCAAGTTATTTTTCTCTGAAAAGTGTCGCGTACATGACCCATGCGTGTCTGTGAAGAGTCAATGTCACAAATGAATGTCAAGATAAAATCGTTTTCGTTATTCAGGGTCAACTTATTTGGTTGCAAAATCAATTGAAAGTACTCTGAGTGATATGTTGAAGTTACCTTTAAATGAATTGACGAATTGACAATTTCCAAATGTTTTGTTACATAATCCAAAACATAAATAATATTGTATATAAAGAATCGAAATAGCACTCTTGAAATATATATACTGGTACATGGAGTTAGAATACCGTGTCACTTATGAGTAATAAATTGGTTGCAATGGATTAAATTACAATTCGTTTATAACCGGAAACGACTAAATAATTTGGAGTACTTCTATTGTTTTTGTTAAATAGTTGAAAACACTTCAAAGACATAATTTTAAAAAAAATCACATATATAGACATTCATATCCGACTGGCCGAGTAGTTAGCCGGACAGTTTTTTTACCAAAGGTTCTAGTCCCGAAGAAAGCAATGTTGTTATGCCTTTCTTGTTATAATTCTTGAGCTCTTTATATATATTTTATAGAGTTTTACCAGCTTAAGATTTAAATGGCATATTCAAATAATAAAAACAATCTGTGAACAGGACCCTTAAATGAAATGATAAAATGGCAAATGTCTATTATATTGCTAACGCAACATCATTCAATGTGTAGACTAAATGGTACACATTGCTGTTTTATATTCCCTCGCATATTTTGTGTTGTTTTTTTTTTAAATCTCGGTTTTGGAAGACATGTCATAATTTATTGAGCATAAACACATTGATTTCATATAAGACAGTTGTTCGTACTATCTGAAAATGTTAAAACGACAATGGACCGTGTTGTCTGTTTTTTCCTAAAACTAAATGTTGCTATTGACTCTGACAAGTTGATATTTTCTTAAGTGTCCTGCAACAGACACGAATTTCTCCACTGAAGCTGTGAAGTACCAAGTAGAAAGATAAAAAAAAATTTTATTGTTATTGTTAATGTTGTTTCGGTTTGAAGTGAATGTCACTTGCATGATATCCAACGTTAGTGAAAAAACGTGAGTTAGTCATAATGATATTTAGAAAATATGCTAAACACACTTCTACAATACTTTATAACAAAACATGATTGTATACGGATAACCGCTATAGCAAAAATCACATTAGTACACAATAATATTTTATACGGTAGCGTATTAAAGTCATTTGTTTTGAAGTATGAGTTGAATCTTTCGCATCTTGCTTTTGAAGGGGCATATCAATAAAAGATAAAAATCAACCCAAGTTTTAAAATGTTAGGCCGATAATAAGCGTTTTAATTACGCATGTCAATGAAATTTCTCAGCAAAAAGATGTGACTTGACACTCGAGTTACTTACTCAAACTCAGTGACTCACGCATTTAAACACAAACAATCGCCATTTCACTTAAACATACGTAACACATTTTCCAAACCACAGCTGTCGCGTTTCTTTGTATGCTGAAGAAGAAACATATGTAAATAACCGAATATCAATTTAGAGAAGGTTTTGTTAATTTCAACTACCTTTATGTGTTTGCAATGTGTGCTTTTTAATAAATTGTTTTTTAAGCTAACGGATTTACATTTTCGTCCAGTAAAACTATTTAATAAGCGAATTTTAATTTATTTAAATTATTTATTTTTAATATTGTATAGAGAGAGATAATACATTGTAATGGTTTGTGATGTGTGGATGTCATGGCCGCAAGGGGGGCGGGGCATTTTTCCTTATAGGACTATATTTAAAACTTAAAAAGACTTCTTGTCAGAAACCACTAGTTGGAATTCCAAATAATTTCATGGACATGTTCCTAAGGTGTATCTCTACCAAAGTTGCTTAAAGGGTTCCGCTCCGTAAAAAAACATGGCCGCCATGAAAATCTTCTTGTCACAAACCACCGCTTGGATTTCGAAATGATTTTACAAAAATGTTCCATGGGTGGTCTTCTGACAAAGTTGCTCAAATGGATCTTACTCCGTTAAAAAACGTGGCCGCACGGGGCAGGGCCAATTTTCGTTATATGGCTATAATGAAAGCTTTAAAAATCTTCTTGAAAGAAGCCACTAGTCGGATTTTGAAATACTGTCACAGGAATTTTTCTTGGATGGTTCTCTACCAAAGCTGCTAAAATGGTTCCGCTCCGTTGAAAAACATGGCCGCCAGGGGGCGGGACATTTTTCTGTATATTACTATATTGAAACATTTGAAAATCTTTTGTCATAAACAATTTGTTGGATTTTGATATAATTTCACAGAAATGTTCCTTGGGTGGTCTTCTACCAAAGTTGTTCAAATGGTTCCGCTCCGTTGAAAAACATGGCTGCCAGTGGGCAGGGCCATTTTTCCTTATATGGCTAAATAGAAAACTTTGGAAATCGTCTTGTCAGTAAACACTGGCTGGATTTCGAAATAATTTCACGTAAATGTTCCCTGACTTGTGCTCCAACAAAGTTGCTGAAATGGTTCCGCTTCGTTGTAAAACATGGCCGCAAGGGTGCGGGGCCATTTTTCCTCATATGGCAAAATTGAAACTTTACTGTGAATTATTATGAATTTTTAAATCATGGCTGCCATAGAACGGGGCGTTTTTTTTTTCCTTACATAGCATATTAGGGTCTTTTCGTTTCAGACACTCCCTATTTTTTATGCCAGTGTGCCTCTTGTTCACATATCTTCACATTGTAGTTGTCGATTTGTTACGCAAGACAATCAACCAAAACGTAACGCAATTCGTCAAACTAAGTATTGTGGTTGGAGACGTTTATCCTGTTTTGGTTTGGTCGGCTGACGGTGTATACACCGGCGCCTTTCAAGGAGGGTAAGATCTTTGTGTCAAACTGTCAATGTTTTATGTAAATATAAAAACGTACATGCTCCAGTTGACAATAATAGATTGGCAGCCTGTTATAGTTTTTTCGAAACAAGCCAGTGCAAGGTTTACAATCTAGTACTTGTGTCATGTAAAATTATGTATGTATATATTTTATATAAAAATTTCGTGAAATAAGTATGTTTTAAGTGAACAAGGCAAATTTTCATCTTCGGCATGTAAACGCCCGCTTCTAATAAATAGTATCGATCTAGGTAATGAAATTAGTAAGGTACGTAAGGTACGTAATAAAACAGTTTATTTATGTTTTGGAAAAGTTAAAACTAGGGATGGCAACGAATACTGAAACGATATTCAAATATTCGAAATCAGTATTCGAATATTATTCTAAAATTCGGTCATTTTCATGAATAATATAGAACAAAACAACAACATAGCTTAAAAATTACAACCACGTATAGCGGGTACCAAAATAATTACTTATGAGCCTTAAATAGACCTGTTCACAGATTTACGAATTGACAATTTTCCAACTTTTTGTCACAGATTCCAAATATAAAAGAGAGGTGTAAACAAGGGAGCATGATAGCACTACAGACCAAGAGATACATGTTTACTGTAAATACCGTTTCGTTTATGAGTAATCATTAGTTGAAACTGATAAAATTATAAAGCGTTTGTAACGCAAAACGATGGAATAATTTGGAGTGTTTCTGTTGTTTTCGTTTAAATGGTGGATGACATGTGGATAATTTACATTAGGTAAAAATGCAGCTGTAAATAAAGTAAGCCTAATGGCCGAGTAGTTAAGGTGTTAGCCTTTTAATCCAGAGGTCCCGGGTTCGAATCCCGGTGGGACCAATCTTTATTTTTCTTTAACAAAAATCCTTTTTCTTGTTATTATACTTGAGCTCTTTAGTTACGATGCTGAAATCGTTCAAGTTAAGATATTTAATGGCATACTTCAAAAAAATGTGAACAAGTCCCTTTAACAACTAATTATGTTCAGTAGACAGCGCCTTAACCAACTATGCCATTCCGCTTTGTATAAACACAAAAGGCCTACAAACACGAACTTTTTGATGTACGGATATTTGTTTTCAGAATTCGTAAATGATTACATTACATTAACCTTATTTTCGGCTAATATTAGTTATTAATATCTTTGTCCGACCTTTATATCATAATGCACATTAAAAGTCACATTGAGGAGACATGGTCCCTTTAAAAACATAATTTGATTTGAAAGGACATATGGGTCTATATCATGGGTGTCAATCTACCTCCCATTGATTATAATCTGTTTTCACAAGTTGCGCATTCGAGCACACAAGGTGTTAAATGGTGTGTCAAGATAACAAACTGTCAAAACAAAAGATTATAATGACAGAGGATATATTTAAACTGTTCGTTTCTTAAGATTGTTGTATTTTAATTGTGATATTCGATTAACTGTATTATATTCGAATATTCGGTAAGGTAATCGAATAATCGAATATTCGATTATTCGTTGACATCCCTAGTTAAAAAGGTTATCATAATGTTTAAAGGATTATAATTGCAACTGTTGCTTAGGTCAGAATTTGTAAATTTTAAGTTCCTCGGATCCGCGTACAATATTTCCATACCAGTATATGACCATGTAAATGAAATATTTTATAACAAAACAAAACACTAATCTTTATTTGTGATTTTTCGAAAGGCATAGTTACCTGGGAACATTGTCAGTAGCTTGGCATACCATAATATTGCCACTATATAAAAGGGTAATCATATGACGAGCTGCTTTTCTAACTTCCTCTGGCTTAGAAAGAGGCTGTGTGCTATTATGTGGTCGACTAATTACTCGTCAATTTTTTTGACCGATCTTCGTTTTGTATCTTAAGATAAAAAGTGTCATATACTGTCTTATCAAAATCTACCAAAAATATCGTATTCACCTTCGTCCTGATTAAATGATCATGACAGACATGACAGTGAGTGATTCATTTCAACTACTAAGAATTTTAGTAAAATATCCAATGTTTAAACGCAGTATCCCATTCCATGTGTTTGACATAATGACGTTATATGCGGCTTTATACAACAAACGACTTATACAAGTTCCCGCTAGCAATAGTAGTTACATTATGGGATATAATATATGTAGACAATGATATAGTATTAATTGGTTTAATTGTCGTATGTTTATCCATGTAATAAATTCCAGTGAGACTGAAGAAGGAAGCAGACTAAAACTGTCATTTGGGTAATCAAGACTCATCATGCAACGGGACAATAGTAAAGGTATTTGATAACATCTTTTTGTATGGCGGAAGATTAAATGAACCTCATTCGCAATATAGAATATCAATCTTTTCAACATTTTTTTTCCATTTGTAATTGTTTAGTTTGATACTATTTTATTGCTTTCAAATACATTTAAATGTTTACATGTAAACATAAATTGAAATTTTAACAGCAAGATCATGTGTACATTTGAAAAGCAAAAGGGTTGGGTCACAAGTTTTAACAACGTTAGAAATCGACCCTTCCCTGTAACCGATTTGTTGTGATGCGGATAAGATAAGGTAATTATCAATGTATATATTAAATTTGTGAAATATAACAGTTCATTTTCTTATAACATCCATCAAAATAGTACATATGTTGCAAAAATGTTATAAATAATAAGAAATGATTATAAAAAGAATACATGTATATTGTTACACTCTATTAAGAATGCAATACTTTGCAAAAATATTGTTTTTCATTAAATTGCTCCACACTCCAACCAGCTAAACATCAGGTTGAATGCAACGAGCTATTGGATAGGTAAACATAAAGTTTAGTGTGTTTAGCGACTAAATCTTTTTGTGCTTTTGATATAACGTTGTATTTCGCTGAATAGTGTATTATTGTCGTTGTTGGAACGTTCGGGTATACCAAATAGTAATTTAGATGCACTTAGGGGATGAAATGGACGGGTGTTATTGAATAAGCGAATGCGTTTGGTTCGGTAAAATGGGCATTTAAAAAAATAATGGTCAGCATCTTCAATAGGACTAGCACAGGCACATGTTGGGCTGTCGCGTAAGTGATTACTATATAGATCAGCATTAAAGTGACTGCAATTATTTCGTATTCTGGAGTGGTATATCTGTTGTGAGCGGTCACCGATAAAAAATATGGTGGTACAGTTGGTGGATTAAACATTTGTTTAAGATGTCTTTTAAAACCAGATAAGCTGCCAATCGATCTAATATTTATATCAAGGTCATTCAACATTTTAATAGAAGATGGAATTACGGAGTTCGAGTAAATTGCGAGTCTTCGCGTAACTGTTGCATAGTTAGCACTGTTTCGTGAAGAATATGGACATGTGCAAAGCGGTGGAGGGAACAATTCATTAAGGTAGTCCGGAAGTAAATTTTTACTAAGTTTATATACTAAGATGAGTTTTTGTATTTTCCGGCGATCGTTAAGTGAAACCCACCCTATTTCTTTAAAACGATTACTTGTATTAACGGAACGCGTTAAGCCTGTTATTATTCGAGCCGCCTTTAGTTGTACCTAATCAAGTATTTCCGTTTCATAATTGGTGCAATTGTCCCAAACAATAGAAGCGTATTCAATTATGGGTCTTAAATAAGAAATATAAATTTGATTGAGAGTTTCGCGTTTCAATTTGTATTTTGACATTTTCATCGAGCCCAGGATTTTAGATGCGGATAATGTAATATTTTGAATATGATCATGCCATGTCCCATCTTCACTGAAAGTGAGACCAAGGTGCTTTTTAGAGTGCAAACAAGTTAAAAGAGTATTATCAAGTAATAATTTCGAAAGGTTCTGACTTTTGGATAATGTATAAAATACAACATCATTGGCTTTGTTTACTATTCAGTTAGAAAGGACATCGATCACGTCCTGTTCTGTATCATTAATATCATTTAACGTAGTATTAGTTTTTAAAACAAAGGGAGGTAATTCATGGTTAGTATCGTTGACTGTTGATATATAACAGAAGTAATTATTTAATGTGTTTGCCTTTTCAACGTCCGTTACACAATACGACTCGTCCGGATTAATTAAAGGCGGTATAGTATTATAATAAGATTCACTTTCTTTAACTAACATGTTTAACCGTTTTCCAGTACTGACGGGGATTTAACGACCTGCAGTCAAATAAATCATTTTTTAGAGTATTGAAAAAATTCTCTTTGGTATGTTTTTTCATGTTATTAACTTTATTTCTCAATTGCTTATAAGTTATCCAATCGGTTGATTTCCCGGAGTTTATTGCTTCACGTTTTTGTCGATCTCGTTGGCGTGATGTTCTACGAATTGAAGAATTATACCATTGGCGATCGTTTGGTCTTTTTATTTTAACCATAGAAGACGGTATATAGGTGGATGCCAATTCAATATATATGTTGGTAAATTCAACGACTGTTTCATTAAGTGTTCCTTCAAATAGAAATGACCAATCATAAGAAAGATTCGCTTCATTAAATTGGTAAAAAAAAGCCCGTTTATAATGCCATACTCTCCTTTTATATGGAGTATCCATATAACTATTACAGAGCACATTGACCTCCCTTTAAAACTTGAGTAGGTATAGCACTCAGTTAAGGTAACATTTTGTTCACTAAGCACTGCGTTCAAGTTTTAAAATATAATGTTATAAGTAAATATATACAGGCTATACATGCAGTGATAGTGTTATTGTAACTGATGCATGTTCTAATCCAATTACGTATATTTGATTTTATATTCGACGCGTATTCCTTAACAACTGCACAATTGAAATGATGTAATTATATGTAGCCGCTTATACTATTGTAAATCGTTGCATGCATATATGAAAGCTATAGATAGACGATCGATAAAGAGTAAGGTCATTCACCTATGCGGGTAAACGGGATTTAAAATCGATCGATAAAAGCTTTCACAGTCCTTATAAAATACTGGTGTGAGAGCGGGAGAGCTGAGGATCTGTATAAATAACGGAACATAAAGCACATATTTAAAACAGAAGAAGAAAACAAGAAAAATATAAACAAACACACAAATTGATGGCAGCAAAGTTAGAAACAATTATCTGCCCAATTTATCAATATAAACTTTAGAAATTGAAAGAAATTAGCAAACAAAAAAGATATCAGGTAATGCAAAAAAGTAAGGTGTAGAATACAGGAAGTATACAGTTGCACGATAAAAGGATAGGATTTACTGTTAGATATCCACAGTTTCGATTATTATGTTATAGCTTGTACATAAACATACACTATATTACTAAAGAACGCCTATCATAATTAGTCAAATGCGAGTCTGTGACAATAAACGGACAATATAAAAAACACAAAATACCCTCACAGAGAACGTTTTTAGCAAGACTTTTAAATCTATAATGTATACTAAGTAGCTATGTATACATATTTATTGAGATACATGAATAGCCTAGATAAGAGGCTACTTTGTTCTGGCACAGTGGATACATGAATAGCCTAGATAAGAGGCTACATTGTTCTGGCACAGTGGATTATCTATGCTTGGGTTGGCTGATATAAAATCACGAAAAAAGCATGTAAAATACTAATAATAGAAGTTTGTGTGCTTCTGTGAACATCGTTTGAAGTGTTTATCGAATGTTTAGATTGGATACATTTAAGCATTTCATAAAAAGTATATAGTATGAATTTAAAGGAAAGGTAAAGGTGAAGGTTCGGTTTATAGTCTGCTACGATCTACATCTTCAGCCGACTTTCACATTTACCTCCCCGATCACTGGGTCATAAGTCGTCCGTAAACACTCGGCGCAGTATGCAGCCACTGCACATTGGCTTATTCTCCTCAGAGGTACCCATTTATACACCCGGGTGGAGAGGAGCAATCGAGGGATAATATTTTTGCTCAGAAAAATTCCGATGGTCTGGGCGGGATTCGAACCAGGGACCTAACGATCCCAAAGCCAGCGTCCTACCAGTAGACCAATGCTCCCACAGGAACATATTAACATAATATTGGATAACATATATTGAGCGTTTAATACGGATTCCATGTGGCACCTACATTGTTAAAATAGTGTGTATGTAAACATTGTGCTACACTAATGATTCAAGATAAAAATATTCATCTTTAAAGATTAAGTTCATAACTTTCTTGTTATACGCTTTTTTTGTAACAGAATTTGGATTGTATAGGATTCACACGTGTTGGTCCGTTCGTCCATCCGTCCATATTCCGTTTCCACTTCATAAATTTCAATTGCCTAGAAGGATTTTGTTATTACTACAGATACTTTTGACCAGCTGATGTGTCCATGACAATGGCTTGTCTGTCAAATATACAAAACGTGAAACTCCAGCTGCATTAGCAGTCGAGAAACCCATGCTTAAGTTGGTTTCAAAAAGTTTCAAGTAAAGTTGTTTATGGAATGCAATAAAAATTATTAGGGAGACGATAGTGCAATGGAATGAAGCTTGACTATCGAATTTTTAAGAAATGTCACTGAAAAGTAATAATTTATTGAGTTTGAACGTGTAAGGTAAGAAGTGCTGCGAAGTGTGTTGCCTCTTTGAAAATGACGGATGCTGTAGGCATTTGTCCTTAAATGACTCGTGACACAAACTATTCATGCTTTAAAACAAAATTGAACGTTTAATAAAAATTAATATGAACACGTATAAGAAAAACGAACCCATCCGGTATTTGTTATGAATGAATGTCTTTTCGTGTTTTCTCTTTCACTGAAGTGAAAGATGGTTACACATCTGAAAAACAAACAGATATTCCCGAGGAAACGTGTTCGCAATCAGCGGGGCGGTCCTATTCAAGCCCAGAGTATGTGAACGAAAATTTCGCTGGAAAACGACCAAATGTATTGGAGTCAACTCTGAAAAATGAACAGGTATAACTTTGTGATTGTAAGTGTTTTATTATTTGTGTCGTAAATATGTAAACTGGTCTATTAATTTTTTGTATCAAACGTTTGAACTGAAACACTTTATCGTGTAGAAACAATAATTCAGTCCCTATAACCTATAATAAGTATTACACATGAACCTACATGCCAATGGCTTCTCTAAGTTCATTGTAAATATGTTGTCTGTTTTATGTCCACATTTCTAATAACATATTCTTTAATTATATGAAATTGTGGTTCCTGCAAGAACATGTAGTTATTTGATGAAACGGTTGTTAAATTAAGGTCCCAGGTATGTTCATTACTCTGCGAAGCTTTGTCCATCATGTGCCATGTGGTATTGAATTGCTTTATAATTACATTTACACTAAAGCATGTCTTTCATAAACTGCCTCAGAATAAAAATGTCAAAACATTAATCTATATAGACAAGCGTTGAAGAATACGTAACTTTAAATTTTTGAATAAAATGTTGTATGACAAATATAAATGATCGCTACAAATTAAAAAGAACGGCAAATGAATTAAGATGTTTTCTCACCTTGCTTTTTATTGAGGATCATTATATAAATGTCAAAATATATTCAATATAAAGGTAGGAAATAATAATTTTTGTATACATTCATCTTTCAGGAATTATACAAACAATGTCAAGACCAAGATAAAGGTAAGTAGATATTCAAATTTAAATGTAACCGAAATACAGTATTCCAAGGCCCTACTTCCAAAATTAATTTAATAATGGTAGGTGTGAAATATAAAAGAATTATATATAACGTATAACAATATCAATGACGTTAATGGTTTATCATTATATCTTGGTGGTACAAATTTGATTAAGAGATAATAATCCACTAAATTTTTACCCCTTATTTACAAAATATTTTTACGGTGATTACGATATATATCAAATTTAATGGAAGATTTTAACTTCCATTAATGAATGCAATCCATGTGTATATAGACATGTACATGCTGACATCATATCAAGTCATAGTGTTGACAATTTCAAAGTGATTCAACTAATTAAAATGCTACAAGCCCGGCACATACATGGGGTGCACATTCCTTGAATGTATTGCAGCACCTTCTCCGGCCCACATAATGTAGTGAATGTTGCTCTTTCGCCCATTGTATTCTCCAAATTAAAATACCCTTAAAATGATCACCTTTTGGTTGTCAGTCATGACATTATCAATAACCTCAAGCGAAGATCACTGAGCAAACATATAAACACGTATTCTCGTGCATTAATGTGTCATGTGATAACAAGAACAATATGTCACTACTTCGAGATGTCAAAATGCAGCACGTCTCGTAAGAAAAACACGAGACAAAAAGTAGCACTTCTCGTAAGGATGACACAAGTCAATAAGTGGCACAACGTTTTGAACCAAAGTCTAGGAGAAATCGCAGGACGGTATGATGGTTCTTCGCCTTCCCGGATGGCAGCTAAGGCATCCGTGTCTTTGATGAGGAATTTCCGTTCACCTCTGTTTGTTGACATCAGTCCATAGACATTTCCACCCATTTGTAATTGTAAAGGCAGTTTACTTTAAGTATCATTTATCATAACAAAGTACGGAATTTAGACTGATATAATATTATCTGCTTCCTATATCATGCCTAATCTGTCTTTGCACATTTGGATTGTCGTTTTTTTGTATGACTTACACTATTTTTTAATAACAAGTTGCATTAATGCTTGTGTTTTTTTTGCGGGGTTTTAGGCACCAATAGCGCCAACTCTGGTGAGGGTGAGACAATTTCGACACAAAATGGCGATATTATAAAAACCGACCTGGGAGGTATGATAAAACAAAATCATTTAAATTAAATTTTAATTGTGCTGATCATGTCAGAGACCTTAATACACGTATGAAAAATCATTGAAATACAATTAAGAAATGCACATGTAAAGCAAAGAAATCTGAAAGGAATTCGCAATTTCTCTCAGAAAAAAACAACATAATTATTTAGTTCATGGACTTAGTCATGCGCACATTGATTTTCGCAATGGCCTCTTTGCTGACCTCTCGGCCTATCAAATATCAAAGCTGCAAAAAGTTCAAAACAAAGCCACATGCTTTGTCATAATTGTTTTGAAAGATCACACCATTACTGTAATTCTCACTTTACTGGCTGCCTAAACGAGCAATACTTATGTTTAAAATACTGGTCCTAGTTTTCCAAACTGTACAAGAAATTGGCTACTGCAACAAACTCAGTGAAAATATCATTAACGATCCACAGATGAAATTCACTTTATTTATAAAACTATAACCAAATAGCTCACAAATCGTTTTGCTGTAGTTGCCCCATAATTCTGGAAATGCCCTCCTAAACGGTCTAAAGTGTACGGAAAATGCGAATTAATTTCGGAATATACCCAAAACTCAACTTTTCAAAATGTACTATAAATCAAAACAGTAAATAATGGTTGATAAACGAGTTGTAAAATATGTTTACGAGACAATAGTGTCTGTGAGGGTTAGTGTGAACTATGTAAAGCGCAAAAGAATATAAGACTATACAATTTTGCGCTAAATAAGTGACTTCATTATTAGATTATTATTATATTATTATATGATCTCTTTTTTTCTGCAAATGATTTTAAACTGTGAGATATATAGTAGTTTTTGTTCTCCTTTCTAATCGTTTCCCAAATGAATGACTAAACGTCCACGCGTTTCTATTGACGTTTATAGTATGCGTTACTCTGGAATACATTCGAAATACCTGAATACAGTCAGCTAACAAAAGTAGATCCTCATACCGTTGATTATTGGTATCCTATATAATAACAATATATTAAAAAATAATAATAACCGTAATATATGACTATTTCACGTTTTCCTCTCATCAGGTCTGCATCGATGAAGTAAATCATTATTCAATACACTTTTCTTCATTTCAACACTCTGGAGATAAAGCAGTTATGGGCCGCCTACTATTACTTTCTATGACGCACTTCGCACTGCATTTACTTGTTAATCAGATAAAAATACCATTTCCAACCACACAAACGTTTTGCTGACGATGTCGATTTTCACCCCGAAACTCCTGTTCCCCGGCCACATTATTGTTTAGTCACATCCACTATATTGAATCCACGGGTATTTGCATAAAACTGCACCTAATTTAAAACATCAAATTATTATTCAAATACAGTCGTACAAAACGACTGGAAATTTAATTAATACACACAACGTGTATTTTCATTTTTGCCAAGACTCGAAGATAAACTTCTTTCTATTCACCACCAACCAAGTATTCTCTATTTATGTTTAAATTTTGTTTAAACTTTTTTAATATATAGATGGTCCCCTGTGTCCCACACACCATGTTTCCAGTGACGATGTGTTCCACATTGATGATAGGGATAAAGAAAGAAATCGAGAAACAGCTCTTAAAAGTGACCTTCAGACAAACGAAACGAAGAAAGACGATAAAAAAAACCGCAGTCGTTTCATTGAAAATAAATACTATTATTATAAAACGCTTAACGTCAAGTTCGGTATCCTGAATAGATTTATACAATTTGAACCGACCCCGGCAAAAGGTAACTGACAGTCTTTAACCACATTGGTATAGTATTTTTTGCGACATAGTACTAAATATTAAACCGTGGTTTGCCTCAACATTAACAATACAATATCATACGTAGTCTTTGCAACCTTTTAAGTGGTATAATATTATAGTGGAAATTAATAGTCAAATTTGTGTCAGTCAAGCATGAATGTTATTCTTTATTGATAATGAATACAGATTAATTAAAAAATATATTAAATTAATCAAATGTTTTTTTTAATATAGTTGAAGACTTTAACAGAGTGAAATGGCGCAAACATTCTTTATACATGTATTAATTTTTAAGTTTTAAAATATTTTGATACTGTTAATGTTTAAAAAAATATATCAATGTATTTTATTCATAGACATAATCATACTAAATACATTACAAAATTATATTGTAGTTTTCTTTTGTTATCGCCAAACACTCGAAATGTGTTGACACACACCTATACGTCTATGTGTTGCCATTATGTAAGCAAAACAGTATGCATCTCCAAACCAACAGAACAGAACAGATAGTTTATATAGACTTGCACCTAGTACATCGTCTTTGTTATAAAGAAACATATACTACAATAAAGGTCATGTGATAACAGGTTAATGCCACAAAAGAGAAAAATATTATATAATTATTTAATATATATAAATCCAAAGTATAATATCTTAATTCAGTAAACATACACGTACAGAAAGTAACAGACAATCATAGTGAGGATGAACATATACAAACACTATTGTTAACACATAACAAAATTTAAAATTGTTTTCTAAGACAGAGAGCTTCTTTTATGTATAATGAGAGATTTATTAGTTCTTCCCTTTTACAGGATTTCATGAGTTCTACAAATTTAACTACCGATGGTCTTTTGTAATATTTTGCTTGTAAGTGTTTTTGTTTAATGGTAGAATAACATAAACAAATAAGTATAAAATGGTATTCGCCTTCAATGTCCCTTGTGTCGAAGCAAATACAATACCTTTCTTCTCGCATAATACGGTTTCTACCAAACGTCTCAGTTTGGATTCTTAAAGGGTGTAGAAAGAATCTGAGTCTACTAAAATAAAATCTTAAACTTTTTGGCAGTATATCTAAGTACGTTTCATATGCAAATATAAGTTTATATTCTTTATATAACATCGGAACTGGAATTTGCAATGACATAAACCACTCTTGATTAATAAAATCAATTACACCAAAAAAATGATTTTTCATACACACATTAACACAGTTATAGTTTTCAAACACATAGGAACAACTGAAGTCATTCAAGAGTTTCTTTACATTACAGGAAGAACATTAATTTTGCCAAGTTTATCGCTCGGATGAAAACCCTTCGATCTGGCAAATTGTTGATGCTCCACAATCGAAAAACATGGTTTATTGGGACAAAAAGATGACAAATGAGCTACACAAAGTCACATGGCTGACTATTACCCAGCAACCAAATTTGGACAACATATATGTGTATTATACTTTCGAAGCTTTGACTCTAATAATCCAACAGATTGCAGAAGGTCAGTCACCCGGACCTCAGGTTACCATGAGGTATGAACTGCTACGCTTGGGCACCTTCAATACCTACCCAACAGATTACAAGCCTTTTATGATAAAATATGCAGCTGCAGGATTTTACTATGCCGGTGACGGTGATGGTGTTGTGTGCTACTGTTGCGGCATAATTCGTTATGGGTGGGTGGAGGAAGATGATCCAATGGAGATACATAAACAAATGAGTCCAAGATGCCAGTTCATCATTAACAATGCTGATTGCAATGTACCTGCTAATGTTCAAATGGCGCATAGAACGAATGTATCCCGTTTAGACTATATTCTGGACTGTTCGCCAGGTAATGCTGCTGTTCATGTTGAAAATAATAGTTTACACGTTTAATAATACAGTGTATCAAATGTGTTATATTCAACATATATTGGGACAAGAGGGGGGAAGGGTTATAGGAGTGATCTTGTCGGTCTGTCGGTCAGTCGGTCAGTCGGTCTGTCGGAATGTTGTTTTTTTTGGTTTCCGGATGATAACTCAACAATGGCCTGACAAATTCATATAATTCTTGGTATTAATATGTAGCATTACAAAATACGGGTCAAGTTCGACTTTGGTAACAAACCACTTAAATTTGCAAGAGTTATGGCCCTTTTGTTACTTAAATTCCCTATAAACATGGGTTCCTGATGATAACTCAACAATGACTTGACATATGTAAATAATTATTGGTACATATGTGTAGCATAATAAAATACAGGAGTTCAAGTTGGACTTTGGTTACAAACCACTCTATGTTGACACAGTTATGGCCCCTTTTTGATTTAAATTCGCGGAAAACATGGTTTCCGAACAATAATTCATGAAAGGCTTCACATTTTAAAATTATTTTTGGTACATCGGTGTAACATCATAAACTGCAGATCAAGTTCAATTTTGATTACAAACCACTAAATGTTGACTGAGTTATGGCTCCTAATCAAATTACATTTTTTCAAATGCACTGTTAAACATTCACAAATTAAAACATTATCTCTGTGTCCATTTCTTTCCAAAGGATGCCATAGTTTTGTGGCAATGCATTATTGTGGGGGTATATCCGTCACTCATGTAATTGCACTGTTAATCACAGTAAACTGATACTCTGAAATTCTTGTCAAGGTTCACTTTGCAAACTATAATTCAATCATTCAGTATAGATTTGTGAATGTAATATAGTCGTGGTAGAATGTTTATTGAACTCGTTAACTTACTAAACCGAGGATATAATTTAGGAACTATTTCAAGTGCTCAGATAGGATTATGCCATTTGGCCAGAGTTCCCAAATGACAGGCCACTTTGTTTAAACTATAAACACTGCTCTACCAAAGTCGATGTAGATATATTGTTTATATTTTGTCTAATCGTAACTATTGAATATGGGTACACAAAACTGATCCTTCAAATGTATTAGTAATATGAAAAATCGAGTAGCATAATAGATATTTCTGTGATCTCTAAACGATTGCATTATTCATTGTATTAATAAAATAACCTATTTCATTATCATTTATAAGGGTTACAAAATAATGATTTGTTTGTCAGGCAGCGCTGCAACGTTTTTTTTTTATGGCCGCCACGAATTTGATTTAATGTCAAAAAAAAAATTATAAAATATTTTTGACGATCGCGCCCAGGTTTTAAAGTATTTAGCAGTCCAGATATATGTTAAAAAAATTAAAACTTTGCAGAAAGTGTTTTGTATGTGCACTTTACCGAACAAAATACAAAAACAGCATTGAAATCTGTGAATTATTAACATTTTGCCAATTTGCTATCGTCTTTTTTGTGTATGCGATAACTGGTGATGACTCTGGAGTCTGAAGTAAACAAGCATATACATTATAATATATTCCGTTCGTACCAAGTGCTTTTGAACAACGCCTTTCGTAAACAATATACAGATCGGTGGAGATTTCGGTTTTTCCAGTAACTTTCTTCCTGTCTAATTTAATTATATAAATTGGATATGCACAAATTGTGAAATACCGTGTACATTTGGAAAAAAGTCATATTCGATTGGGAGCCTTTATAAATATCGTCGATTTTAACTTTTGTTTCGTAGACGATTTTGCTTGTGTAATAGCATGCCATATTTTTTTAAGTAAATCTGTGTCTTAAAAGTCCTATTGAAACAAACGAAAATGCCAGCTGCTTTGACAAGTGTTGATTTTCCTGTCCAAATATTATTGGTGATTTATTGCAAATATAATTCCTATTTTAGACAGTTATAAAAATCTGAATTACGAAAAGTTAAATTCTATAAATAGAAATACTTAAATGCTGATGGTATATCAATTTTAAGGCACTTATGAACATTCAAAATAATTGCCTTTTTACGTCAGCTTGCATAAATGACCGTTTCTGATTAATGAATATATATTCAGAATTTTATAAAAATTGATGCTTCTTTTGTTATTAAAACATAAAATTGTCATTAATCTGTACTTATTTACTTGTTTTATTAAGCCATTACATAGTGCAAATAAACAAGAGTAGGACAAAAATACTTGAATAAAAAAATAATTCGCCCGCCCTCCTGATTTTTTGGAAAAAGTGCCTGAGAAACAATTCATTATTGTTGAAGCCTAATCTGTACTTATTTACTTGTTTTAATAAGCCACTACATAGTGCCTATAGATAAGAGTAGGATAAACAAATACTTCAATGAGAAAAAATCGCCCTCCCTCCTAATTGTTTGGAAAAAGTGCCCGAGAAACAATTCATACATATTTTAGCCTAATGGTATTTTTTAAAATGTTTCGTACTTTAAAGTCTTCGTTTTCCCCAACTCTTATCTGAAAACGTAATGCTAATTGCATGGCTACCTCGTGTTTTAGGTTTAGGTGGACTACAGCAAGGGGTCGTTTCAGAACAGAATGGGGAAATCCAAACACTTGGTAGGTTAATGCGCTAGAGTATCATACACGACCACACTTGAATAATGTTGCTTTTTCAACTTTCTTTCATTGTTGCGGCTTTGTATAAGTATCCGTCTGGCAATATTCGTTCGTTTTGTGTTTTCTTTTTTTTCTAAATAAATAAACTGAAACACGATGAATGTAAAAAAGTAAGTTTGTTCCCTCTCTCGTTGACTATCTAATAACCTAAGAATCCTTTATATCAAGCTGTTAAGGTAGAACAGAAAAGAAACTCACTGATTCAATTCCTATATACTCTCATCTTACCGAAATTACCATAATTTGGCACAAATTTATACCTAAAGAATAATGCAATAATAATAATTATTATTATTATTATTATTTATATTAAAATATATGTAAATATATATATTGCGGGCTAAGTTTAATTGAAACAAATAAACAATGTTCAATATTGTTAGTTCGATTTAGTGCTTGTATTCTGTATTTATTAGTTAATATTTCTAGATTGTGGACATGGTGATCCTGTGCATTCCTGTGGTCAAGGTAATTATCGATTTTTCAAATTAAACATCATCACATTATGTAACAATATCAACTATCCAATCAACTTGTCAAGCCTTTGAGTGTTTACAAATTCAACCAATGTTTGTATTATTTAAATTGTACATGCATGCAAGATGCATATATTAAGTTGTTGGTGGTATTACTTGTATATCAGACATATCCAGGGTTATCACAGGTCTGCCATTTGGCAGTCGGCTTTGCGGCGCAGCCATGGAAAGTGGGAGGGGGAGTTTTGTCTACATGTACATGAGCATTGAGTTGCAAGTTTACTTGCAGTGCTAAACCTCGTTGTTATTTTTTGTGTTTAATCGTTGCTCATGAACAATAGAAGTGTTAGAAGGCATTTGTCTTAAGCAAATATATGGCGGACTATTGGTATCTTGGAGTTACAAAGCCCCAAGCTGTTACAGCCCAAGTGTGAAACACACAGTTATCAACACAGCGTGGGTATGCCAACCAGTTCGGTAGAACATGTGAGGTGGGTTTGCGCTGGCCCAGAAAAAACGACGGCAGCACATAAATAAACAATTTAAATCATATAGATTATTCAACGGCCATCCATCTATGGCATGACAATACAAATGTGTGGATGAGGCTAACCGGTAAAGAGAGCGTTGGCGATTCGTCCTGTTCTAACGATTGCCTATAGACCATACATACATGCGAGTCTCAGTGCGAAGGTGGCCTGTAGAGTGTTTTCACCACAATAAAACTGATCGTGGCCAATATAATGAAGTGTATAAATGATTCTCCACTTTCTTGAAATATTGGTGAAACACTAATAACACGTTTTGTAAAAGCATATGCGAGCTGAGAAAACTCGTCCCTAATATAAATTAATACAAGTCATTTAGAGACCTAATAGAAGATGAAACAATAACAGTTGCATCGAAATAAAAGTAAAACATCAGTTTACTCTTAGTCCTACGTATTAAAAAGTTATAATTTCATGCAATGTATTCAGGGTTATCAATATATTTTAAAATATTGAAATAAAAAGTTATGTCTTTCAGGTGTATCCAGTAATAGTTTGTTCTCAAGCCTTGTCAGCTCGATCGCTGAGTTTGTTCTAAATGCGGGCTATACTCCAGAAGAAGTTAGAGATGGCGTCGTTGATATGCAACGAAGTGGAAGTAAGTTGGTATCTGTTTTGTTATATTTGTTAAAAATGGCTGTATAATATAAGATGTACGTTGGAGGATATTTTAAATAGGTGGCTGAAAAAGATGCAGATTGGAGGGTGTGAAAATGGGCTTGTTAGATGCATATTCAGTTCCCCTATCCAATTAAAACAACTAAGTAATGCTTTTCTTTTTAGAATTATGTTTTTAAAAGACATCAACTGTATCACAAAGGATGACTTTTTTCATGCAAACCGACTAGATACTTTCATATTAATATGTGTTGTTAAATAAATTTCTTATAATTATTATGAAAATTAACATTAAATAATTTAAATAATGTTAAAAAGTAATTACTTGTTTAAATATGAATTAACAATTTTTAAATTGTTATTTGTATATTGAATGAATATTTTACCACAACGATACGAGTGAATGCACCATATTTGTATGAGTATATATATTTGAGTATATCATATATTTACACATATAACATATAATTATACTAGAACTTATATGGTTATAATAGATTTTGTGTAATTATTAATACAAAAATGTCATAGGATAAGTTGTAACGTGGACATGTATGCTAATTGACATTTCATTGTGTTATTTCAATCAATTTAATTATCTTCTAATCACCATTTCAGGACACGCACATTGCACAGAAGAACAGATGTTGATGACGGTGTCTCAGATGTCTAGCAACAGACCTGCCCTGCCGGAAGTGGCGGACCGTGGATCTGACATACCTGCGACGGACAGACAACAATTTAATGGTAAGATCAATGGCATTTTTGTAATCTTTCAAAGAAAGTAACACGCATTGTGTAATATGTAAATATATTTGTATTAATTAATATTTAATGTTAGTTTAATACATATCGGTATATAGTTTTTCTCCCTCTCTTATTCCGTACTGAGCATGTGAATAATTTGAAGATAAACAAAATGTCGTGTTTTAGGTTCAAAATATGTGACCTGTGCTGCAAAAATGGGTCATACGGATGAAAAGTAACATTTTCAGTTTTTTACATTTTCATTTAGTATTATCTTTAAGAAATAAAACACTGAAAAAATTATGCTTCTATCATTTTTATTTTATGAGATATTGCCAGAAACGTAATACCACAGTTTAATACAACATGTACTATTTTGTGCAAAAATAAGAACAAAAAAGTACACTTTATATTACTTATATTGATATACAAACAATACACTTGACAACACTATTATAAAGACTATACTACAGTTGTTTTAAATAAATAAATATTTTTCATTTTGTCCTCACATTGTTACAAAAAATGTCTCAAAACAGTTTCCATGGTAACCAAATTAGAAAATTAGTTATTTAGATTAAAAACTGAGTGCACATTACCAATTTCAATTATTTTGCCAAAATCTTTGTGAACACATTGTATTTGCATATTAGTATCTTATTTAGAAGCTTATAAAAGTACATTGTTTGTGATAATTGCACTGGCATGAAATATGTTTACAAACCTGATGGGATCAATTTACATGTATGTAGGTTTAATAATAATAAACTGTGTTACTTATATGATATCCATAATATCTGTTTCTATCGGCCAATGTACTTCTTTTTAAGATGCACACTACAGCTGATGCATAAAAGATTCATTTCATTCAATGCACACATTGTTGAATACAGAAACTGTCTCCATAGCAACAGCATTTTAGATGCTAATGGGGCAGTAAAACAAACAAACATACAATACTGATTTAAGTAATGCATGTCACCTATGTTTATAAAAACAACCTTTGTAGTTTTAGCACGCACACTAGTATTGTTTAATTGAATATCAAACACATGAACAAAATTAACAATATAATTTTGTGTTACTTACATCCTTAAACAGTAGGTTAAAAAATCAAACAAAAAGTAACTACTATCATTTAATCAAACTTGACAACACTAGAACAATCACCCATAACATAATACTAAAACATCTTAGTTTGTCAGAAATACAGGTAAATAATTCTTCATCATTACAAATAACAACTAAAACTTATCCAATTTTAGAATACGTAGGTTTTGTCCACATGAAAACGAGATACATGTAATAGAGAATAATAAGATACTGGTACATGTACTGGGCCAGTATTCAAAAATCTCCAAAGGGAAATCTTAAATAGTACTTATGTGTTATACATGTGTTCATAGTTTCGGTTTACAAAATCGTCAAATACTAAACACATAAGCAATTTTTACTAGTTTAAAACATTTAAATATAAAATACTTCTTCATAAAACCATCTCTTGACTTAAACAAATTTGTGATTTAAAAAAACTTAGGTTTTCCCTATTTTGTGAATAGAGCCCTGGTCAAATTAACACCAATTTTAGAGCTTTTATTAAGATTAACAGTTATGGAAAACGCATTCCTTTCGTCCAGTTATGATCAAACATTATTGACTGTGTACACATTAAAACAAACATTCAACACGTTCATTTTTGTCTTGGATGATCCCATTTAGGAACTAGAGGTAATTGGCAGGTTAGCAACAGTTGTACGACAAAACTGTCAGATTTCATCATGGAGATACCACTGCCTTTCTGAAGACAAATGTTGAAACCTGGTCCAAATATTTGGCTCGCCATTGCATCAGTCTGAAGGTTGACACCTGGCTTCCCCACAAATTTACCTTTACCTCGGGACAATCAGTAAGCTTTCAACACGACGTGCATCTACATTCTACTGAATAAACACAATGTGGCATATTATGGTCATACCGGCACGGCTTCATGACTGTTGTGGGTATGTCCTGTATAAATAGTACAGCACAAGTACCGGTATTCTTTTGTAAACAATAATCCCTCATGATTTTTTTGTAATTATAGGTCATACACTTAAACTTAGTATAATATAATTTAATGTCATTCATCAACTATCAAGTCCTTAATAGATGTGTTTTTTATTAAAATGTACATATAGTAGGGATTTCGTATGGCATTCATCATCAGATTAATCTCTCAAGCTCGGTATGGTTTCTGTAATTCGGTGATATGATCAACTAATATCATGTGGAATAATACTCGGTTCATAGTTCATAATACCTGCTTGGTTACAGCATCCATATTTCGCTATTTGTTTTCCCACAGCCAAAAATGCCAGTCACTTGATAACTTGGTGTGGTCTGCCAGCGTCAAGGAGTATTCGATCCCCTAGTGTATTCCTTCAAAATATAAATTAAAGATAGCAATTCTAAGATAGAGTATCCAACAAATGAAGATATTCAGTTCAATACATTAGGCTTTGGGACTGTTTTTTAAACAATATGGAAAATGTGCACATTTTCCATGGTAATAAATTAAATCATCCAAGTGTCAAAGAAAATAACATGTGAATTGTATATGAATTATGTATAACTATAAGCATTTTAAGGCAGAATACTTTTACCAGTCAATTTTCTCCACACATCATAGACCAGGACAGTATTATGTTTATTCTGTACATCACAGTTGTTGCAGTGGAATTGAGCATAACTCTCACCAAGACCATAGTATTTAAGGTAATGGCGGAGGAAGCTTATAGCTGGGTGGGCCCATTTTCCTGGCGCCAAAACACTTGCTTCTCTAAGAAACAAATAACACATATATAGTTTTTGCTGTTGCATCACAGTAGTAAAAACTCCTGCAGACATGTGTATTGTTTGATATTTTGGTTGGTAAAATGACCTTACAGTTACAAAGCAATGATGCGGGTCAATCAGGCCATGCCTTAAATTCATTCAATGCTCTTAAAAAACAATGGGCCTATGCTAGAAGAAACAGTGCAACTGTCTGGGCTTCTTAGGGTACCTGCTATGAGCCAGCCGATCAGAATTCACAAACCATAAGAAACGTCTAGAAGAATACAACTGGCTTTTTCTAAAGTTTGTTTATGCAGTAAAGTTTCTTTACCAATTGTTATTGTTAATACTAATAATTAGAAATGTTTATTGGTTTCAATGACAATTTAAAAAAAATTACTCATGCAAAAAAATTTAAGTGCGAAAAATGTGCAGGCATGAGTTAGTCTATATGAAACAAATGCAAATTACATTAATAATGTCTTGAATACTTCCATTAACATTTAATGGCACAATTTAAGGACAACAACAGAAAATGCCATACGTACCTGTTGAAATTGGTATTCCATGTATAAAGTCCAACACTACAGCTTTTATGTTAAAATTAACCGAAAAAACAAGGACATTTCCGATATCAAAATGACATTGTTTACACAAATGGCGACCAGCGACACCTTCCGCTCGGGGGAAATTACCCTAATAAACTGGTTACAAAACAGTAATATTTATTATGATTTCACAATATTTAAGGGATAAAGCGATTAAGTTTATTACTTATGACATTTTCTATAGAAATCACTGCATATTAATGACATGCACGCTTAATTAAACAAGGAGATATTGAAAAAAATTGTGTAGAAATTTTAATCTCGTTTTTTCTCGATAACGTCGTTACCGCCACACGACTTATTTTCGCTGACCGCGTCACATATAAGTCATGAAAAAATAAGTAAACTACAAATTATATATTTATTTTTAACTGATACAACGTTTCGGTAATGTTGGCCGTCATCAGGTTTGTTATTATAAACAGAAGAACACGTCGACATCATCAGACGTCAACGGCAATGTCAAACTATGACATACAATTTTGTGCCATATGTGTTAAATATGATACCATATGATACAATACACCGAACTGTTTTGCGATCCCTAGAAGTGGTGATAACTGCCTGTGTCGAATATGTGTTTTAGGTTCAGCAGATATATCAAATCAAGTTCCAAATCCAGGAGAGGCTAGGAACAACCAAACGTATAAACGTGGTAGGTTGTAGTCTTAGACAATTTAGCAACAGTTATGGTCATTTTGTTTGAAGAGACATTGGCATTTAAAACATCATAATACCAGTACGTATTGTATGGAGAACAACTAACTAATATGTTTTCAAATAGTATTATTGTGCAGAGTATATTAAATCAAAATTATACATAAACATAAAAAAACTGTCTCTTTGGTATAGTAAAAATAACTCTCATTAATCGTATGCAAAATATAAACATACGTTAAAAAAGCGACCTCGATTTGTCAGCAATTGGCAAAATTCCTCACACTGACCTAACAGTAACCTCCACTGCTATGCAATATATATATATATATACATGGGACAGACAGGTGATTTAAGCAAACATCTTAATGAATGTTCAAAATTAGAACCAAAATTACAAATATTTTCTTTTAATAAGCTATATTCGGACGCTGTTTCAGCTAGGTTAGCTAAAGATCAACAATGTATTGATTTATTTAAGCCATTTTTAAATTTGACGTCATAAATAGAAATGCCGTTGTTAATTGTAGTTGTTACTATGACAATTTTGACGTTATTATTATACACCCACGAACGAAGTTTGGGGGGGGGGGCGGTTATAGGAGTGAGCTTGTCGGTCAGTCGGTTCGTCGGTCTGTCGGTATGTTGGTTTTTTGGTTTCCGGATGATAACTCAAGAATGGCTTGACATATTCAAATAATTCTTGGTATAAATATGTAGCATTATAAAATACGGGTTAAGTTCGACTTTTGTAACAAACCACTAAATTTTGTAAGAGTTATGACCCTTTTGTTACTTAAATTCCCGATAAACATGGGTTCCTGATGCTAACTCAACAATGGCTTGACATATGTAAATAATTATTGGTACATACGTGTAGCATCATAAAATACAGGAGGTCAAGTTGGACTTTGGTTACAAACCACTAAATGTGGACACAGTAATGGCCCCTTTTTGATTTAAATTCCGGAAAACATGGTTTCCGGACAATAACTAACGAATGGCTTCACATATTTTAATTTTTTTTGGTACATAGGTGTAACATCCTAAAATGCAGATCAAGTTCAACTTTGATTACAAACCATTAAATGTTGACAGAGTTATGGCTCCTAATCAGATTACATTTTTCCAAATACACTGTTAAGCATTCACAAATTAAAACATTATCTCTGTGTCCATTTCTTTCCAAAGGATGCCATAGTTTTGTGGCAATGCATTATCGTGGGGGTATATCCGTCACTCATGTAATTGCACTGTTAATCACAGTGAACTGACACTCAGAAATTCGTGTCAAGGTTCACTTTGCAAACTATAATTAAATCATTCAGTATAGATTTCTGAATGTAATACAGTCGTGGTAAAATGTTTATTGAACTCGTTAACTTACTAAACCGAGGATATAATTTAGGAACTATACCAAGTGCTCAGATATGATTATGCTATTTGGCGAGATTTCCAAAATGACAGGCCAATTTGTTTAAACTATAAACACGGTTCTACCAAAGTTGATGTAGATATATTGTTTATATTTTGTCTAATCGTAACTATTGAGTTTTGCGAACACAAAACTGATCCTTCAAATTTATTCGTAATATGAAAAATCGAATAACATAATAGATATTTATGTGATCTCTAAACGATTGTATTATTCATTGTATTAATAAAATAACCTATTACATTATTATTTATAAGGCTAAAAAAAATAATGATTTGCTTGTCAGGCAGCGCCGCAAGTTTTTTTTTATGGCCGCCACGAATTTGATTTAATGCCAAAATTTTTTTATAAACTATTTTTGACGATCGCGCCCAGGTGTTAAAGTCCTGAGAAGTCCAGAAATATGTTAACAAAAATAAAACTTTGCAGAAAGTGTTTCTAATGTGCACTTTTCCGAACAAAATACAAAAACCGCATTGAAATCTGTGAATTATTAACATTTTGCTAACTTGCTATCGTATTTTGTGTATGCGATAACTGGTGATGACTCTGGAGTAAACACGCATGTACATTATAGTATATTCCGTTCGTACCAAGTGCTTTTGAACAACGCCTTTCGTAAACAAGAAACAGATTGGTGGAGATTTCTGTTTTTCCAAAAACTTTCTTCCTGTCTGATTTAATTATATAAATCGGATATGCTCAAATTGTTAAATACTGTGTAAATTTGGAAGAAAAAGGCATATTCGATTGGGAACCTTTATAAATATCGGCTATTAGTTGATTTAAACATTTGTTTCGTAGGTGCTTTTGCTTGTGTAATAGCATTCCATATTTTTTTAAGAAAATCTCTGTCAATATAAGTCCTATGGAAACGAACGAAAATGCCAGCTGTTTTGACAAGTGTTGATTTTCCAGTCCAAAAATTATGGGTGATTTATTGCAAATATAATTCCTATTTATAAAAATATGAATTACGAAAAGTTAATTTCTATAAATAGAAATACTTAAATGCTGATGGTCTATCAATTTGAAGGCACTTATGTTAATTATGAACATTCAAAATGATTGTCTTTTTACGTCAGCTTGCATAAATGACCGTTTGTGATTAATACATCTAGAATTTTAAAAAAATTTATGCTTATTGTGTTATTAAAACTAAAAAATTTCTTTAATCTGTACTTATTTACTTGTTTTATTAAGCCATCACATAGTGCCAATAGAAAAGAGCAGGAAAAAAATACTTGAATAAAAAAATTAATCGCCCTCCCTCCTGATTTTTTGGGAAAAGTGCCTGAGCAACAATTCTTTTTTTTTAAAGCCTAATCTGTACTTATTTACTTGTTTTAATAAGCCATTACATAGTGCCTATAGAAAAGAGTAGGATAAAAAAATACTTCAATGAGAAAAAGTTCGCCCTAATGGTATTTAAAAAAATGTTTTATACTTTAAAGTCTTCGTTTTCCCCAATTCTTATCTGAAAACTTAATGCAAATTGCATGGCTACCCCGTGTTTTGGGTTTAGATGGACTACAGCAAGGGGTCGTTTCAGAACAGAATTCTTCAACTTTCTTTCATTGTTGCGGGCTTTTATAAGTATCCGTCTGGCAACATTCGTTCGTTTTGTGTTTTCTTTTTGTAAAATAAATAAACTGAAACACGATGAATGTAAAAAAGTAAGTTTGTTCCCTCTCTCGTTGACTGTCTAACCTAAGAAACCTTTATATCAAGCTGTCAAGGTAGAACAGAAAAGAAACTCACTAATTCATTTCCTATATACTCTCATCTTACCGAAATTACCATAATTTGGCACAAATTTATATCAATATAATAATGTAATAATAATAATATTATTATTATTAATTATTATTATTATTATTATTATTATTATTATTATTATTATTATTATTATTATTATTATTATTATTATTATTATTAATATTATTAAAACATTAACATAATTTTCTGCGGTTGAAACTGCAATACAAGCAACAGTATTTTGCATTATTGTAGAATTAAGCATCTTCCTGACCTTTAGATATTTTTATTGTTTTATCTTTGGTAGAGATCTTTCTAAAGAATCATTGCATTGTATCTCTAATTTTAGTGCCTTTATAAATAAACATGTCCACGTTTCTAGGCATTTGTATTGTTTTTGTCCTGTCCAGTTCAAATGCATCACCTTAAAACTCGAATAGTCTACTATGTTGTCCAATTAAACTCTTGTTTCTGTAATCTCTATCTGTAATGAAAGCTTGTAATATTTCGTGTTGCGAATTTCAGCAAAAACCTACATATGGTAGGTTAATGTGCTATGTAGTCTCATTCATCAGAACATTTTCTATGCCGCCCGAAAATTTCGAGAGAGCAAACTACGCCACTCTGCCCGTCCGAACGTCGGTCCTTTCGTCCCATTTTGTCCAGGCTATTTTCAGCAACTTCTGGCCAGAATTTAAAGAAACTTGCTGGAAAGTTTGATTACCAAGAAGAGGTTTGCATAGTATCAGGATGTTGTGCATTTTTGAGCCTGGTACTTTCAAAATTGCTTAAATAAGTATATTGTGCACAAGTATTCACCTTAGCAACTGCTGGCCAGATTTCAATGAAACTTTATGAGTTTTCAAAACATTATGTTCCTCCATTTTTGTGACACCTGAACAAGCGACATATAGGTGTTACTTTTGTCGGCGTCGGTGTCGGCGGCGGCGTCCGGAGCATAACTCTTAGACTATTAAAGCTATCAACATGAAACTTCATAGGTAGATAGATCTCATTGAGGGAAAATGCATTGCACAAGAACCGTTACTCGGCACGTCATAGTTTTGGAGATATTGCCCTTTGTTTATTTTCATACTTAATTTTTGTCCGGAGCATAACTTTAAGACTATGAAAGCTATTAACTTGAAATTTCATAGGTAGATAGATCTCATTGAGTAAAAGTGCAGTGCACAAAAACCGGTACTCTGCATCACATACTTTTGGAGTTGTTGCCCTTTCTTTATTTTCATACTTAATGTTTGTCCGGAGCATAACTCTAAGGCTATGAAAGCTATCAACATGAAACTTCATAGGTAGATAGATCTCATTGAGGCAAAGTGCAGAGCACACGAACTGTTACTCTGCACCTCATACTTTTGGAGTTATTTCCCTTTTTTTAGTTTCATACTTATTTTATGTCCTGATCATGACTGTAAGACTATGAAAGCTATTTACTTGAAACTTCATAGGTAGATAGATCTCATTGAGGAGAAGTGCAGTGAATACGAACCGTTACTCTCATCACATATTTTTGGAGTTATTGCCCTTTGTTTATTTTCATACTTATTTTTTGTCCGGATCATTGCTCTAAGACTATGAAGGCTATCGACATGAAACTTCATAGGTAGATAGATCTCATTCAGGAAAAGTGCAGTGCATAAGAACCGTTACTTTGCACCTCATACTTTCAGAGTTTTTGCCATTAGTAAATTTTAATACTTATTTTTGTGTCGCATGTTTGGTTTTAATTAGTATTTTCTTTGCAATTAGCCAGAGTGCAGTGCTTTTGAAGATTTCAATAAATCTGTTTTAAAAAAAAGAACATTAACCTAAAGTGCTTATTCATTTGGATTCACGTAAGCTATCTGGCGTCAGGCAACACATCCGACTCGCGAAATTCTAGGTAATTTACATATGTTCGCACTGGGCAAAGATTTAGATGTACATTGTAGGTAATGATCAGACGTATTGTTTAGAGTAGCATATGCAATATGTGTGGTATTTCTGTATACAATCATACAGTTTATAAGAGTGCGTTGTGGTCTTGATTTGCTATTCAACTACTGACCTTGACATTGAAGACATGTTAAGGGATTTTTTTAAAGAAGGGAAGTATGTGGCCGAGTAGAAATTTTTACAAAATTAATTTTATTGTAATGTAACCCTTTTGTTCGATTGCTTTTTGAGAGTTAAAGTCACATGATCGTTCAGCGGAAAACGCACGAGAGGTTCTGAAAGCTGTTTATACATTTTATTGTCGATCTTTCCATTTCTGGGTAAATATCTATTTTATTGGTTCCAAAGAAATAATTGTAATGTATTGTTTTTTATGTATGTGTTAAATTGTAATAATTAAAATGCGCGACATATTAATCTGAATGTTTTTGCGGGCATTTAACATTTCGTTGAGTATGTATATTAAAAAATATATATTTAACGCACATTTGTATGATGCAGGACTTTTTAACTTGCAGAACACTTGAGTTAGCATGTACCGGAATGAGAGAAGCTGAAAATGAAATCATTGCCTATTAAAACTATAATAATGTGAAAGATCCAGTTTTATTGTTTTCCTGATTTTGCACAACTTGGCGTTACTGCCAGTAGCTAAAATCCATCTTAATTTTTCAAGAACGTATTTTATGCTAGTTATCGTATCCTGTTATTGTTAATAATCGAACGATAATTTCATTTAAATATGTGTTGTTGTTTTTATTTACACTTACAATTGGCGACTTAAAATACAACAAATCAGTTGTAAGTGTAAGCTGACGTTGTTCACATTCTTCAAATTAATTGTATAGTTTGTATTGATCAAGCATTTTAGTCAACAATCAATGCGTATGTCACTCGTATTTAAAACGCTCATATGAATGTGCTTATATATGCACGAAAGATGCCTATTATTAATAGTAATTCAATTAAATCACACATTTGTTATCTGCATTAAACACTGTTTGTTTATTTATGCATGCCTACTCATTGTTCAGTGTCACACGTATTGTTTAGCACTGTTTAAGAAATATTATTTATATCATTTCGGTTTACGTTTCTTTATCTAAAATAATGTTATCATATAAGCCCATTGGGTCGGGAGTGATTTATCCAGTATTTTATTCATCTTGTATATGTTGCATGGAAGCCAAATCTGTACCACAGGAACTACATTTTACTCTGAAGGATACGAGTCAGTAAGCAAATGTATTAATGGGCTGCGCTGCATTAGGCATAAGATGTTATTGGCTAGTGGGGCAGTGACGTTTCCTGTTATCGATGCTTCTTTCTATGAAAAGATGACAAGAAACATATCTGTCTGAAACCCTAAAAACTAATCATGTTTAATCGTTGTATTCCACCTCTACAAGTACTTTCATATTATGACTATTCACATAGGTTTGATATATATCTTTGACTCTGTTAGTGCTGTACGTTAGTTAGTCGTATTCGCTCGCTTAAGACCATGCGCGTACGTGTGTATCCAGGTTATTGCAGAGTTGGAATTACGATTTTAATCGAGAAGCGGACATCATAATGTTAATGCGGTATGGGAAGTTATGGCGTTTTTCTTGTTATTTTGTTTTTACATATGAAAAGGAATTGTGGAAAAGAAAGATCAGTTTTGCACTTTTGCAGAGAATTGAGCCGGATTTTAATAAATTATTTTGCTTATAAATATGGCAATATTATTATTTATGATGACCCATAACTGGAGGCAAAGTATATAGTCTCAAATATATAATATGTCGTTTGTTATTTTGCAAAGTTTGTTAGTTTGCCATTTTTATAGGGAATTACGTATTAAATTCTTACATAGATACTAAATCCAATAGCTCAATGTAACAAATCCACCCGATCGATGTCGAATGATAATAAAAAACTATTAATAAATATAACCACTTTCTTAACTATGGCTCTGTAATGTTAGTGTGTATGCTTGTCTTTCTTTCTTACTTATGCTACACACTATTTAGTCCATGTTTTTTTCAAATAATTAATTATTTTCAATGTATATGCAATATACTAAATTTTGGCAGTATAGGAAATAACCTTTCATCACTTACTTTTTATTGTATCATCTCCGTAAATTACTGTGTGTGTATTTAAACGATGTTAAATATGATATAAAATATTAACACTCATAAACAAATATTTTGTATTGGCAAAATGAGTTCAAAATTAAATTGATGAAAATAAAATGTTTTTTTTATATTTAAGTTTCATGTATATTGTTTATGTAATGACTGTGGTATTTAGTGAGCATTGCGCCTGAGATCTAATGTACTCAAATTTAAATCGATTCTCCAAATAAGTACGCTTCCACGGCTATTTTGGCACGTTGCAGATTGACTTGTTTACTTGTTTGCATATTATTCCGTTTGCATTTCAAATATTTTGTACAAAAATGTTGGCTTCTCACATTGCAAAAATATGGTGACATGGTCGTACAAATATTATTGAATTAGACGCGTAAATACATTTGTTTTAAGTTGCAAAAGATAATAGTCAGGTGAACTCAACGCGGTCAAATACCAGCTTATACCAATATATCGAATGTAGGGTGTCTAATTATGAGTTCGAGTTTTATGTTGTAAAAATGTTATTACACAAATATAACTTAAGTCAAACAAATGTTTCAGGCCTTAAGATACAAATACACACATAATTCACTGGCGTTTAAGTTATTTTCTCGCCAACAGTCTTTCTACGCTGTCAGAGTATCGATTCTTATATTAAGTTAACATTTGCTGACATTATTTAACTAAGCTGGCAAAACGCAAACCGTTCGCGTATCAGTATAAACATAATGATAATATAACAAACGTATATACACGGTCTGTAATAACTGGCGCCACCTCTTTTTGGAGATGCATGGGAAAACGAGCCAATTATACTTCCGAGGTGGCGCTAATGACAGGAAGTAGCTGGAATAAGTAAACAATGAGAGAAGGTAAGTTGGATTTATATGCTTTATGACAATTTGAGACGCTGATTTAAAAGTCGGACAATGTAGTGCGATTCGGAATCAATTTTACCTTCCAACAATGTAGAGAAGTATGAAGTCACAACGCATTTCAAAACGTGAGGACTTTTATAAGTTGTGACATGGTGAAAATTGAACCAGCTAATTGATGAATTTGAACGTGTTAAGATATAATTTACACACAATTAGATCATTAATAGCATAATTAATTCCTTTTCAAATGTATTATTTGCTGCGTTATCAAAACTGTTGGTTTGAAGTCGATTAAACATTTTATTTTGCATTTTCACGTAAGAGGTGTAGCTAAAGCAATGGAGGTGGCGCTCAGAACAGGAGGTGGAGCCAATGCATATTGTACAGTTTGAAGAATTGACATATTTTTGATTGACGATTCATTCTACGTTTCTTGATAAGCATTAAAATCATATTGACCATTTAATTGTCACAAATATTACTTAAGCAGCATCTTTTGTAGTACTTGTATACAGTTAATCTTAACAAGTATGCAAATTCAAGTCAGGTGTACGACTCTTTTAGGATTTGTCAATGAACAGAAATGGAACACATTTGAACCTAATAAACATCTTTGAAGTTTTAAACACATTGCTAAATATCATACAAACTGCACTTGACAAACATGCACCAATTAAAGAAAAAAGAGTGAAATCTGAAGCTCTTCCTGGTTGGCTCACAGATGATATTAAGTTGGCAATTAGGGATCGAGATCACCTTAAATACTATCAACGGTGGACAGAATATATGTTACACATCTCATTACAAAACATAAAGCTGAATTGTATAACAACGCTGTTAAACAAAATAAATCATCAAAGTTCCTGTGGAAAAATATGATATCACTCACTTGTAATAAATCGTGTTTACAATTACCTGCTAGCTTACGATACGAAGGCAGTTCAATAAATGACGCTAGTGTGATTTTGATTACTTTTAATGACCATTTCATTAATGTATCTAAAATTGTGAAAAAGTTGAAATATAACTCTTCAATGACCATTTAAAGCATTTACTTGATGTAAACCTTGGAAACACATTCGTTAATATAAAAAACATATCTGCATATGAAGTAAAGACTATAATTGACAATCTTGACATAAAAAGGGCACCTGGAATTGGCGGGAATTGACGGGATAAGCCCCAAAATACTTAAGTTCTGTGGAGAACATATTATTATACCAATTACCTCAATAATAAACAATAGTATATCAACAGGTCAATACCGATACAATCTTAAAACTGCATATGTTATTCCAATCCACAAAGGAGCTGATGTTGATGATCCTAACATTTACAGACAATCTCGATACTACCTACTATCTCAAAGATATTTGAGAGACATGTTGCAAATTGGAAACTTCTTCACGTCCATTAATCTGGATTTCATGAACATCATTCTTGTCAAACCGCACGTCTCATGCTCATAGATGCTTGGTCTAAAGAAATTGATTCTGGTAGTATTATCGGTTCTGTATTTTTAGATCTCAGGAAGGCAGTTGACTTGGTAGATCACGAGATCCTTCTTCATAAATTGCGCCTTTATCATTTCTCAGACGCCACTCGTATGCTTGTGGATTCATATTTATCTAACAGGAAGCAGTTTGTGAAAATGGGAAGCAATCAGTCATCATTTAAATATGTTACTTGTGGCGTTCCACAAGGGTCCATTTTAGTTCCCCTATTATTCCTCATTTACATTAATGGCATTGGTTCTCGTCTTCTTCATTCGTCTATAGATTTATATGCCGATGATTCGACCTTGTATGCAGTTGGTAACAACACGATATGTCTTCAAACAAAATTACAGGCATATATCAATACCGTGATTAAATGGTGTGAAGCAAATAATATACTCATTCATCCCTCAAAGTCAAAATGTATGGTAATTGGTTCTACTCATAAATTAAAACATTTAGATCAATTAAACAAACTAATATACAACACACACCTGGAACAAGTTAAGTCTCAAATGGTTCTTGGTGTCTATATTTATCAGCATCTTAACTGGAATGATCACATTAATTATGTTTGCAATAGAATGAAAGCTAAAATAGCACTTCTCAAAAGAATCAACAATTTCTTAAATAAGGAGATGAAACAACTTTATTTCAACTCCCACATATTATCAATTATGGATTACTGTTGTGTTATTTGGAATGCAAGTAGTAAATCTAATATCTCCAAAATATCCGTTCTTCAAAAGCGTTGTGCTTAAATAATTATTCGAAAACCTTCTCTAACCCCTTAATTGGCACTTTTCCAAGAGTTAGAATCGCTACCTTTTGTAGATCGATGTAAATATCTTACAGCTGTTACTGTACATAAGAGCTTGCATGGTCACACTCTTTCATACCTACAAAATAGCCTACACTTTACTAACAACACTTGCTACATTGAGGTCCAGCACACATAGAAATATTTCTCATCCGAAGATAAATACAAACTATGGTAGAAGAACTTTTTTGTATATTGCAATGGAAATATGGAAAAATATACCTTCTTATATTCGAGATATAGATTCCTGATCAGGGTTTAAGAATAAATTAAAAAAATATATTATGCTTAATCATTGATCAAACATAATTTTCCTTCACTCCGTCGATCACATTCCTTTTCTATCATATTTGTTTTATTCCATTCTGGGTGTATCTGTCATGTTTATAGTAATAATAAAAATTTGTATGTGTGTGTGTTTATTTTTTTTATGACATATACTTGTTTATCAGATAGAAGACCACACATTGTAAAAAAGATAACCATGTTGTAACTTGTTTTATCTTATGTGTTATCTTCTATAAATAAAGATATTATTATTAGTAGTATTATTCCTACGAAGAGTCGTCTCATTTTCCAAACTTTGTGTTCAATATTATACGAAATCTTATATTTATATATATGTATTGTTTTTATTATTAGTTATTTATATGTATTTCTTTTATTATTTGTAGCAAGAGTAAATTAAAATGACAATTTATAGAAAGGTTTCCACTGTAACAGCTAGGACACTACTTTCTGATTTGTATTATTTTCATGGCTCGTCGTCGACGGGTATCATATCGCATACTTAATCTAGCGCATACTAAATATAAAAACGGGTGTTTTAAACAGATAAATAATATACATATTTTGTGTTAGATAAAATATAATGACAAATAAAAACAAGAACAAACTAATAATATGCTAATTTGGTTGATATCGATGTGCTTGACATCGTAGTATACAGTATACCCGGATATCCGCCTGTCTGTGTAATAGCTTCCGCCCGTCCGGACATTGCTTTCTAGACATCTGTAGCTCATATTAAGAAATTGTGTTACAACTGCTTGCTGCGCTATACCGAATATATTAGTGACTCCATGGGTGAAAGTTAAGTACATGTATTTCGAAAATACTGAAATCCGGTTTTCAAAATACTGAACTTGTAGTTTTTGGTATATTTTATTTTGCACACAAACTTTCAAAAATACTGAAATCAGTATTAATACTGAAAACGTTCACCTTTATACTACATGTATATAACTTGTTAGTACAAAGTAAATGGTAACAACCGGTTTTTGTATTATCTTGTATGTTTTGTCAGTATTGCATATGCCTTTCTATTTTGCAAATGGGAGTATTATGGATTAAAAAAAATGTATACGTGTTGGAAAGATTATATCGTACGTTGCCTCCCCCTCCTGTTCTGAGCGCCACCTCCATTGCTTTGGCTCCACCTCTTACTAAAAAATGCAAAATAAAATGTTTAACAGACACCAAACCAACATTTGTGATAACGCAGCAAATATTACATGACGAAAGAATTATTTTATGCCATTAATGCTCCAACTGTGTGTAAATCATGTCTTAACACGTTCAAATTCATCAATAAGCTGGCTCAATTTCCACCATGTCACTACTCATACAAGTCCTCACGTTTTGAAATGCGTTGTGACTTCATACTTCTCTACATTGTTGGAAAATATAATTGTTTCCGAATCGCACTTAATTGTCCGATTTTTAAAACAGTGTGAAAAATTGTCATAAAAAATATAAAACCAACTCACCTTCTATCATTGTTTACTGTTTCCTACTACTTCATGTCATTAGTGCCACCTCGGATGTATAATTGGCTCTTTTTCCAATGCATCTCCAAAAGACGTTTCGCCAGCGATTACAGACCGTGATATCGACAATGACGGGACCGGGTATTTTAACGAAGCACATCACACATTCTAGGGCTCAAAATCTGTTTATTAAACACATTCGGAATTACGAAATAGGACATGTAATACAAAATGTTAAACATAAAATAATTCAATTGACTCGGTTTATAATGTTATATACGTATTCCACAAGATATGTCACACTCTTCTGCATCTAACCGTATACTATGTGTTCGATTTTATTTCAACGCTGTTTCTCAATAAGATCGAGCATAACAGTTTGACAAATAGCACGAACATCAACTTACAGAAAGATTATCCATTACAATATCCTGAATTTGTAGACATTGTTCGAATCCTACTGGGGCCATGTATCCAAAAATAATTGTGTGTATTTGTATATATGTTTTATTACTGATTTCATTAATATATTGTCGTTTCTCGAACAATATACATGCATTTGATATAAATTCACGTTTTTAAGGTGTCCATATTTCTGCGAAAAACAGTCGATATGCACCTTTAACTGCTTTAATAATTTAAAGTTGACGGTTTACTATTTCTGCATAACATTATAAATAATTCCTTTTTTTTTTGCGTCACGCATATGTAAGCGATTTTCATTAGTTTAAAATATATGCATTCATCAAACATGCGTCTATCATCTGAGTTGAAATGGATAATGTTACGAAATATAAATAAAGGCAATGGTTGTAATTATTACAATGACATTATGTGATATATGTGTCGTTAGTCACGTGAGTTCTTAGAACTATCATGGTTTTGTTTTATTTATGATAGTTAGTTTTATTTGGTTGACTTGACAAGGTTTGCTAAGTACATTACAGAAAGCATCAAGCACGTGATGGAATTGAAGATCTTGTTTTCACTTTACAGCTGTATATTTTTTTACAAGTTAGGATTTACAGAGGCCACTTTTTCCTTGTTTTAAGATCATAACAACCCAGAAGACATCAAGCAGGAGAGTGAGCAGCTAAAGGAGCAGACACTGTGCAAAGTTTGCCTGGACAACATCGTCAGTATCGTGTTCCTGCCTTGTGGACACCTGGTAACCTGTGCAGACTGCGCCGAAGCATTGAGGAAGTGTCCCATCTGTAGGGCGGATGTTAAGGGAACTGTTCGCACTCGCATGAGCTAAGCAGCATACACGTTTGTTTAGAAAGCAAACCGTATTTGATGATATCTTTTATAAATGATAAAGTATCCCTTTGAAATGCACCATCTGTTTCTGATATGCTGTAGATTAACTATTGATTTGAAATACTACTAACTTTGTAATAAGATACTATGTCGAAAAATGAAATTCTGCAAAGCGGATGCTCTTGGTATATGTAAAAAAAAATTGTACATTATGTACAATCGTTGAAGACAAAAGGTGTTTACTCTTATTATTGATGTCGTATGTTTTTCATACAATGTAATTATTGGCGTGCTTATGATTTGCTTGTTATGACATTGTAGTTCTTTATTGTCAACTAGTTTAGCACTGTGCATCATAGCTTTGTGTTTGACACAAACATTTCATGATCTATGTGCTATGCGTATAAAATTGTTTTGTTGAGAAGTTGCGTATTGCCAGTTATCCTGTTATTTATTAAAAAAAAAACAAAAAAAAAACAAAAAAAAAACCAGAAGTATATTATAATCATAGATAGAACACTTACAAAAAACGTGTCATGAATATATATAAAAAAAAATTGTCATTGTGTATTGTTCTTATAAATGTTTGCGTGTGTCAGTATAATGTATTGTTTGTATATGATATTCATAATCATGTGTCTATTAGCTCGACCATTCGAAGAATAGGTGAGCTTTCCTTTTACCCCCAGCGTCGGCGTCGGCGTCCGCGTCTGAATTTGGTTAAAGTTTTATTCAAAAGTCTTGTCAGTTCAAAACTACATAAGTTATTCACTTGAAACTTGGAATATACCTTTGTCATCAACTCCAGTGTCAGGGGAAACATTCCCCATAACTATGTTTTGTATTTTGACAGAGTTTGGCCCCTTTTTCATTTCGATTTTCTGGTTAAAGTTTATATTCAACAGTTTTGTAACTTCAAAATTGCATAAGTTATTCAATTGAAACTTGGAACTAACCTTTGTCATCAACTCCAGTATCAAAGGCAATATTCCCTACAACTCTGTTTTGTATTTTGACAGAGTTATGCACCTTTTTCACATATATTTTCTGGTTAAAGTTTATATATAAAAGTTTTGTAACTTCAGTACTACAAAAGCCATACACTTAAAACTTGGCATATACCTTTGTCATCAACTCCAGTGTCAAGGTAAACATTCTCCATAACTCTATTTTGTATTTTGACAGAGTTTTGCCCCCATTTCACATAGATTTTCTGGTTTAAGTTAATATTCAAAAGTTTTGTAACTTCAAAACTATAAAAGTTATTCACTTGAAACTTGGAACTAACTTTTGTCATCAACTATCAGAGGAAAAATTACCCATAACTCTGTTTTGTATCTTGACAGAGTTAGCCCACTTTTTACATAGACTTTGTTGTTCCAAAAATTTATAAACTATACAAGGCTTCACTTAACAAATGTATGCCCCTTCCACTATCGAAAATATGTACCAACTGATAAACTTCGAATAGTCGAGCACGCTGTCTTCTGACAGCTCTTGTTTTTATAGTGTTATTTCTATGTTTTGTGTGTTTGGTTATGTCACATTTGGTTTGAGTTCTTTTTTTCCTTGTAAGGTGCATGTACAGTGTTGTTGTAGTTTTGGTGATTGTTTTTTTGTTGACTATGCTATGGATAAATGAAAGTAACTGATTGACAATTTAAAGAAAAACAATGCTTGAAACATGTTTTTGTTGAAAGGTACTTAGTTAAAAAGGAATGAACAAAGTATTTTTTTTCTGTTTTGTTTTTTTAATAATGATTGTATAATGTGTAGTCATATAATATATAATTATATAAAAAATATTGTTAAAATGCACATATGTTTTAACATTGTTTAGGTTAAAGTATTGTTTATGAGTTAGTTTTGAATACTTATTTTATGTTTACAATTTTTATCAATGATTTGTTATGTGTTATAACATATGTATATATATCCATAATTAAACATGCAATTGAATGAATTTACCTTAAAATGTTTTCAAATGTTAGTCAGTGCATATTGTTATTTAAAAAATGTAATATTATTGATCTGTTTATTTTGCATATAGATCTACGTACTATGGATTTGAAAGGTTTAAAGTTGTTCATAAAGATGACTATAATTCAAACTGAAATCTTGAGTGGTAACAGCTTATAGCGTGTAGTGATAAAGTGAGGTTTGTTTTTGTGTGTACCTAAAGGTGTCTTGTGTTTGAAATACGCGGTAGTAAAAATCTATGAATACTGAATTAAATTGTACCCTTGACTATCATGAAGGACCTGGTGCTGTTAATAAGAGTTCTTTCCTGCTGGAGGTTCACATTTTTTAATATTAATTTAGTGATAATAGGTATATATGTTCTTGATAGTGTCAACAATATAAAAATGATGGAACAACGATAATAAGAGAGTTCTGAACATTTCTTAGTCACATAATTTTATATAAACCCTCACGTACATATTTATTTTCAGTATTTTAAATTTCAATTAATTGATAAAATCATACTTTATATTGGATTATGGGCCGGCGGCCTTTATTAACAATAAACTTATGTTCTGTTCTGTTATTCATTGGTAAATTCTATTTTGGTTGATTTATCGAACATCATTAATTGCATATCTAGCATCAGAGGTTGCTCTCAATTTATAATTGATTTTTGTGTAATAGGTATATATGTTATTGATGGTGTCAATAAGAACAAAGATAATTAGACAGTTCTGAACATTTCTTTGTCATATTATTTTATATAAACCCTCACGTACATATTTATTTTCAGTATTTTACAATCAAGTAATTGATAAAATCATACTTTATATTGTATTATGGGCCGGCGGCCTTTATTCACAATAAAACTTATGTACTGTTCTGCTATTCATTTGGGAAATTCTTATTTGGTTGATTTACCGAACATCATTGATTGCATACTTAGCATCAGTGTTTGCTCTCAATTTATAATAGATTTTGGTGTATTATATAACGAATGTAACTTTCTTATGTTATTTAGGAAGTTGGACTGACAGATTTTGCTTTGATTTATTGTTCTTTTATTATTTTTATTGTATTAGAATAATGTATTCTTTTGTTACTGATTTATTGTTTTATTATATTAGTTTGAATCTATTTATTTTAGCTTGATTGCATCAAAAACCTTAGGCTTATAGAGACACTATCGAGTCCGTTTCCTGGGAAGAACCAGTACTTGGTGTCTTTGGAACGATCTTGAGAAAGCTACCTGAATGGGGAGCGGTCCCGGGACCTCCCGGTCGCAAGGCGGACACCATATCCACTGCCCCATTGAGACCTTGTTTTTATTATATTACTTACTACGCATCAAAATTAACATTTACAAGAAACTATCACACTTTGAATAGAGCCTCAATGGGAGACATTTTCTTTAAACAAATCTGAAATTAAGATATTATTTTGGGCATATAAGTAAGGTGTATATTATTTATATATACATAATCGGAAAAAGTCTTATCTATTCTGGGAAAATATCGTTATATAATATAGATCGTGTATTTGGTCCTTTTCTTGTTTACATATTGGCTTCACGATTGTAATTTTTGTATAAGCGTATATTTGTGTGTATTATATTTGACGAATGTTAGTTTCTGATGTTTTCAAGAAAGTTGGTCTGGCATATTGTGTTGCTTTTATTGTTCCAGTACTTTTCCATCGTATAAGAATAATGTACTCTTTTGTAACGGATATATTGTTTGTATTATATCGGTTACTATTCAATGTAAACACTTTAAAGGGACTATCACTACGAAAAGTGTCTCAATGGGGGACATTTCCTTTAAACTTCCTTTAAACAAATATGAAACTCAGATATTATTTTTGGCATATAAGAAATGTGTAAAAATGTATATAGAATTGGAAAAGGGCTTATCCATTATAGGGACAATCATTATAAAATATAGATCGTGTTTGTTTGGTCTTTTTCTTGTTTACATTTTGGCTTCAGAACACTTTATTTAATTAAGATGACATTTAAATTACTATTGGAAACAACTTTTTCGTATGCATAATAGTTTTTTTTGTATATATTGGTTGATCATTGATGATGTTTCAATAGTTCTTAATATCATGTTTAAATATCGTGGTATGGTGGTAGTTTCATTTCTTTTTATGTGTGGTTTCCTTGAGCTACTTCAGTCATTGTTTTTTTATGGTTTGTATGGAGGAAATATGAATTGGTTTGTAAATACGTTTAAAGGGACTTGTTCACAGACTTTTGTATTGAACATGCAATTTAATATTTTAACTACAAAAAAAAACTAAAGAAGTTGGACTGACCAAAAACAAATATTATAAAAAGAAACAAATAATAATAAAAAAAATGCCTTCGCCGTGATTGGAATCACGTCCGCCGGGATAAAAAATCTGTCATTGTAACCATTCGACCGTTCTATTTGTGGTGAATTGTTAACACTTTGTACGTGATACGCGTGTTTTACCGACGAAAAGCGTTACAAACGCTTTATAATTTGATTCATTTCAACTGATGATTTTGCATAAACGACACTATATTTCCAATATATTTCTCTGGCAGTAGTGTTATTTTGCTTGTTTTTATTCAATATTTTTTCTTTTTGGGATCTTTGACACACACAAAAATTGAAAAGTCAGTTTGCCAATCTGTGGACAGGTCCCTTAATGTCTTGTTTTAATTCTATTGTTTCATTAATAGTAGCTTTGTTAAGACTATGTAAATAGTTATTTACTTGGTGTACAAGACAGTACAAATGCAACAAGAATAATTGAATGTGTATTAGGAATAATACTGGTAAATGTATTAAGAATATAACCATAAAATAGACTGATAATACTGGAATGACATTTCTACGATAATAATAAGTTGTACTTGTATTTTATTTAAGATTGAATTATAAATAGTAATCAGTTTTACCAAACATATATCAGGAAATAATTACTTTTATATTTTAATACCAAACATCATTAGTTGCTTCATCAGATCAATTGTCTTTACCGAACATTGTTGGGTACTTAATATAAATTCCTTATCAATGTATTTTACAGAAGATAACCGATGGCATTTTTCCAAATAGGTGTGCTTTACCGAACATTACTGAGTCTTTATTGTGCTTTACCGAACATCGCCGAGTGTTTAGTTTGCATTACCGAACATCAAAGAGTGCTTATGTCTTATCAGTGGGCTTTAACGAACATCACCGAGTGTTTAGTTTGCATTACCGAACATAAAACAGTGCTTACATCTAATCAGTGTGCTTTACCGAACATCAAAGAATGTTTTTTTCTAATATGTTTACTTAAATCACCATACATGCACAGCGATATTAATTGTGTGAAGTTTATTTGTATGCATGTAGTTAGTTAATGAGTATTGCATTCAGATTCAAGAGCGTGTTAAGCTAAGCGCGAAAAGCATGACAGGCTTAACGTTTCAATAGTCCTAAGCATATCATTGGTTAAACTGAAAAACAACGGCCTTATACTTTGATGACAGTTTTTGGGTTATCGTCTGCAAAGTTTACTTTTGAAAGGTCAAAGATCTAATATAAGAATTTAAGCCATTGACAATGTCCGGAGCATAATGTTGTCAAGCAGGGAAGGATTTTCAAACAACTTGGCATAACTGGTAAGCATTATGCTTTGGTGTCGCATGCAAGAACCAGGCGCCTTGGTCCAAGGTCAAGATCACACTTTAAGGAAAAGTATATGTATATATTAAGATTCTTGTCCAGGAAATAAGTCTGTCCAGCATTGCAGGACTTTCAAAGGATTTTCAACTTGGCAGAAGTGATAACCATTATAAGACGATGTGTCGCCCGCAAAAACTAGGTCCAAGGTCAAGGTCACACTTAAGGTCTAATATCAAGTATAAGAATTAAGTCCGTGGATTCTGTCTGGAGCATAATTCTTCCCGGCATGAAAATAATTTTTCAAATAACTTGACAGATGTGGTAAGCATTATGAGACGGCATATGGCGTTCAATAACCAGGTATGTAACTGTAAGGTCAATGTCATTAATTAAGGTTAAAGGTCAAATAATTTTCCAGAGCATAATATTGTCATGCAATGAGGGATTTTCAGATAAATTGGCAGAAATGATCACAATCACCAGATGATGTGTTGCTTGCACGAACCTGACTTGTGAAGTTAGTGAATTACTTCCCTTTATTTATGAGTGTGCAAAGCATAATTCAAAAATGAAAAAAGGCATTTTGTTGATTTTGCTCATACTGATTTAAAATAGCAGGAGTAAAGCATACAAGAACCATAACTCATAATTGCCTAACAGTTTTAATAATCATCCTCTTACTAACTATTTTGTGATTTCCAAATTACTTCACAGAACAAGAGAATACATTAGCTGAACGTACAATATAAAAGGGCAATTCTCCTTTTGCAAAACATTTTGAATGCATACAAACAAAGCGGCGCCATGTGGAAATGGCTGCATAGGTGGGGGCCTCCGTGTCTGTGGACACATTTCTTTTTTTTTTTTATATTGCACGTATTCATTTGCTGTAAAAAAGTTATTTAAGTCTTTTCGTTTTCGAATTTTAACAAATGCTTCAGAATGCTGCAAATCGCCAAGCGAGGAAATCAAGTTACTTATGATGGACTTCGAGTGAAACGTCGTTAGATGGCATTTTAATTTATTGAGTTACAATCCTTACAGTCCGTTGTTTTACAACCACTTTTTGAAAAAGTGGGGGCTATATAGGAAAAACGCGTGTGTGTCTGTACGTCTGTACGCTGGTACGTCGGTTCGTCCCATATTTCGTTTCCGCTCCATAACTTCGTAATGCCTAGAAGGATTTTAATTTATTTACAGCTTTTTCTTCTCCATGACTAGATGATGTGTCGCGTACATGACTCATGCGTGTCCGTCAAAGGTCAAGGTCACAATTTAAGGTTAAAACCTTGTATTTAGTTTTCGCTCCATAACTTCTTAATGTCTGGAAGGATTTGAATATAACTTCAGATAATTATTCCCCATGACCAGACGATGTGTCGCGTACATTATCCATGCTTGTCCTATAAAGGTCAATGTCACAATTCAAGGTCAAATACACGTCAAATACTTGTATTTCGCTTCCGCTGTATGACATAATGCATAGAAGAATTTTAATGTAACTTCAGATTATTATTCCTCATGTCCAGACGATGTGTCGCTTACATGACCCATGCTTGTCCATCAAAGGTCAAGGTCACAATTCAAGGTCAAATACTTGTATTTTGTTTCCGCTCCATAAATTCTTAATGCCTGGAAGGATTTAAATATAACTTTAGACAATTATCCACCATGACCAGACGATGTGTCGCGTACAATACCCATAATTATCTTTCACAAGTCAAGGTCACTTTTCAAGGGCAAAGATAAAATACAGGTACAAAACGTGTATTTCATTTCCGCTCCATAACTTCATAATGCATTGAAGGATTTTAATATAACTTCAGATTTTTATTCCCCAAGACCAGATAATGTGTCGCGCACATGACCCATGCTTGTCCATCAAAGATCAAGTTCACAATTTATGGTCAAAGGTAAAATACTGGGGGTATTAAGTTTAATATTTTCATTTTTGCTCCATAACTATATAATCCCTAATAGGATTTTTTATATTACTTCAAATAATTATTGCTCATGACCAGATGATGTGTCGCGTTCATGACCCATGTTTGTCGGTCAAAGGTCAAGGTCACAATTTAAGTTCAAAGTTTTAATATTTGCAATTTGCTCCTCGTCGTAACTTCTAAATGCCTTGAAAATTTTAATATACTTCAAATTGTTACTCCACATGACTAAAAAACGTGTCACACACATGTCTCATGCTTATGGTCAGGCGCACAATTCAAGGTCAATTATGCGTGTACTCTTCATTTTGCATTTCAAGCTCATTTTTCCTTTTATGCAGGTCATTTTGTCAGTGAATACAGTGTAACATTGTCCTGTGTCAAAGCTCTACATCTGTATCAAAGCTCTACATCTGTGCCAAAGCGGTGTTTTGGGGTATTAATCACCTTCACTGATAAAGGGTTTTGAGAATTTGAACTTTGGTTTCAGTGTTCACGAGTACTTATACCAGTGTGGAGATTTAAAGAGCATTGCTAAGCAAGATTTTAAACGGATCGTTATTATTAAAGCCCATTGCTGATTGTATTTGATGTCTGAAATTGCAATTGAAGAATTATGTATGAATTGCGATGAAAAAGAAAATGCACAAAACAATTGCTTTCCATCAAATATCGGTAATAAGAATTGGTAGCCTAGGTCAGATCATCTGAACATTTTGTCGTGACGTGCCTATCTTGCAGAAATGTCATTCCACATTAATTAACTAACATGTAACCTACATTTTAGTGACTATCTGTTGTAACATTTCCATTTGTATGTACTGTTCCATTTGATGTTGTATTTAATATTACTTCAATACATGTAGCCTTGAATAAATTGTATACATAAAATAGTTTTGTTTACTTTTCGTATTTAGGGGAAATGTTGTTTGAATTTCATGAAATTATATCTTGCCGAATGAGTGTATTTTATGGTACCAAAATTTCAAGAGCTCGAATGCTTCTGTTTAATTTAGCCATGCACTTATCTTGATCAATGAGACAGAATAATATGTCCATCTATAATAAACATGAACATATATGTCATTGATGTATTGTAAGTGAAATAATGAGCAATAAATATGCATTTTTTTGTAATGGAATTTCACGCAAATGTTGACGTAACTGCATATTTTTAAACTAGCACCGCGAAGTGTTCAATTAGTGTTTGCTGATGTCCACACATTTAAAAGATTAGGCAAATGTAAATCAAAAGCTATTAAGCACGATTTCAAAACGAGATGGATATCTTTATATTTTTAGAAATCGCATTATTCACAAACAAAATCAAAGAATAAATGTTGTTTCAAGTATTTTATTGTATGCTTTCCGGTGTCTTATAGGGAAATATCAGTGAAATAAAATTAGTTATTCACTCCTTTAAAACAGTGAACATTACCGCTTTGATAATGGACCACTTTTTCAATGGGAAGTCGGAAAAATATCAAAATATTTAAAAACATATAATAAAAAGAAAATGGTTTGGGTTCGGTAGAATACCGATTTTTGATTCACTCGTGATCATAGAAAAAAATATTTTTATGAGTGGCACAGCCACTCATGAAAATATAAATTTATATTACCACTCGTTAATTATACAAATTCGTTATACAAATATCCTCTATTTCTCAAAAATACATGTATTTGCAAACAACATTGTTCACGTAACATACACAGCTAACAGTGTTTTCTCTTTTATTATTAAAACATTATACAAAACAAATATACATATTTCTCTTTTATTATTCAAACATTATACAAAACAAATATACATATAACACTTTAATATCAGGTGTGGGTATGCATCCCCGGTTTTCTCTTGCTGAAGTACAAGGGTGCTGCCTGGTAGAGCCAGTCTGCGTCGACCACGCACAGATCCCTGTAGAGAGAACATGTAAATGAATGTACTGTACAGGCATAATCATGGGTTTGTTTATACCTGGTGACATTTGTTGAATTGTTTCTGACCAATGCTCGCTACCTAATATCTCTTACGAAATACGTTTTACAATGCTTTAACAATAACAATACCACAGTGGTTAGTAATGCTTGATTTATTGTAAATGGTACTTTTCAGTCTATTAACAGTCACATAAAGTCATAATTTTGGAAGAGAAGTACAATTTCAAAGATACCTTGCTTCGGATTGCAACCTTTATAAGGGCATATTATGTAATGTTAAACAGTCCCGATATTAACAATCTTAAGCACTGAAATGTATATCCAATGTTAGATCTGTTAACTGTTGACTTAAATTTTGCAACAAATGTCACATGAATGATGTTTAATGCTAAAGCATATTTCGATGGTTTAAAGCCCAAACCATGTTGTATGTGTTGTCTAAATCATGTTGGCATGTCATACCCAAACCATGTTGCTATGTGATGCCCAAACCATGTTGCTATGTGTAATCCAAACCGTGTTACTATAGGTTGCCAAACCATGCTGCTATGTTTTGCCCAAACCATGCTGATATGTGTTGCCGAAACCTGCTGCAATAGTTTGCCCAAACCATGCTGCTATGGGCTGCCCACACCATGAGGATATGTGTTGCCCAACCCATGTTGCTTTGTGATGCCCACACCATGTTGCTTTGTGTTACCCAATCCATGTTGTTATGTGTTGCCTAAATCACGCTGCTGTGTTGCCCAAACCATGTTGCTATATGTTGCCCAAACCATGTTGCTATATGTTGCCCAAACCATGTTGCTATATGTTGCCCAAACCATGTTGCTATGGGTTGCCCAAACCATGCTGCTATATGTTGCCCAAACCATGTTGCTATGGGTTGCCCAAACAATGTTGCAATGGGTTGCCCACACCATGCTACTATAAGTTGCGCAAACCATGTTGCTATGGGCTGCCCAAACCATGCTGCTATATGTTGCCCAAACCATGTTGCTATGAGTTTCCTAAACCATGTTGCTATGGGTTGCCCAAACCATGCTGCTATATGGTGCCCAAACCATGTTGCTATGGGTTGCCCAAACAATGTTGCTATGGGTTGCCCACACCATGCTACTATAAGTTGCCCAAACCATGTTGCTATGGGTTGCCCAAACCATGCTGCTATATGTTGCCTAAACCATGTTGCTATGGGTTTCCCAAACCATGTTGCTATGGATTGCCCAAACCAGGTTGCTATGGGTTGCCCAAATCATGCTGCTATATGTTGCCCAATCCATGTTGCTATGGTTTGCCCAAACCATGTTGCTATGGGTTTCCCAAACCATGTTGCTATATGTTGCCCAAACCATGTTGCTATTGGTTGCCCAAACCATGTTGCTATGGGTTGCCCAAACCATACTGATATATGTTGCTCAAGCCATGTTGCTATGGGTTTCCCAAACGATGCTGCTATATGTTGCCCAAACCATGTTGCTATGGATTTGCCAAACCATGTTGCTACATGTTGCCCAAACCATGTTGCCACGAGTTGCCCAAACCATGTTGCTATGGGTTCCCCAAATCATGATGATACATGTTGCCCAAACCATGTTGCCATGGGTTGCCCAAACCATGTTGCTATGGGTTGCCCAAACCATGTTGCCATGGGTTGCCCAAACCATGTTGCTATGCGTTGCCCAAACCATGTTTCCATGCGTTGCCCAAACCATGATATGTTGCTATGTGTTGCTACATAAGTAAACCGTGGTTACTTGGTCCTGACTTTTAATGTATTGATACACGTTAATAGTATACCTCATGTAGCACTTGGTAGTCTGGACCAGCTCATTGTAGAGGACATACGCTGGCTTGCAGTGGAACAACGCCGAGGACGGGTGTATAGATACAGTCTTCCTTGTGGACAGCTGAAATATTTCGCACAAAGCAAACTTCATAATACTGAATTCAATCTAATAATATTACTATAATACACATGTACAACTCATAAATCTTACACTGTCCATTGACAGTTGACCGGTACTGTAAAATTTTTATGTACGCCAACAGCATTTTGGGTTCTATACAGCTATCGAATACTACTACAAAATGCAAGGAGAGAATGGTTTGTATCATTGCAGACTGAGACATTAATCTTTTAATTCAAATTAAGCAATACTGCATTTAGCAGGTTTCAGGCTATTTAACAAAGACAGATCTTATAAAAAACTTACGGAAATATATTCTCCCTCCTTCTGCAACTCTGCAGAAGACATGAAATACCCAGTGGTAAGGCACCTCCTGAGAAAAGAAAATTCCCATGGACATGATGGATTTAACAGAGTGAACTATGATTCCAAATATAAGACAAAAAGACCACTCGTGAAGAACAATTCATTAATAGACAAGAAATTCCATGAAAACCTAATTTTTCGAATGAAATGCATTTTAGTCAGCACAAAAGTAAAGTTTTTAGTAATGAAGACCTAAGCCCCACCAACCCAATATGCAATCCCAAGCGAGGTCTCGATATAAGGTATCTACATTTTACATTTCAATAAAATATCTCAATGTCTTCATAAGCTTGTGAGTGGAAACTGTTTGTCTATTTTAAGTAACGGTGACCTCGACCTTGACCCCAACCACCCTATACTCAAACCCAAGCTTGGTCTCGATATAAGGTATCTATTTATGAAATTTCATTAAAATATCTCAATGTGTGTTCAAGATATTGAGCGGAAACCATTTTTTCTATTTTTAGAAATGGTGACCTTGACCCCGACCACCATATACGCAATCCAATGCGAGGTCTTGATATAAGGTATCTATGTATAAAGTTTCATTGAAATATCTCAATTCGTTCTCAAGTTATTGAGAGAAAACCATTTTTCAATTTTTAGTAACAGTGACCTTGCCCCACCCACCCCATATGCAATCCTAATTGAGGTCTTGATAGAAGATATCTTTGTATTAAGTCTCATTGAAATATCTTAATGCGTTCTCAATCTATTGAGAGGAAACTGTGTTTCTATTTTTAGAAACAGTGACTTTGACCTTGAGCCCACCCACCCCATATGCAATTCCAAGCGAGGTCTCTTACACTGGCCTACATTTGCATACGAAGTTAAAGAAAAATGTCCTTTTTTTGTTTGACCAACCTGACGCTGGCAGTGTCCTGCCCGCAGGACTCCAAAGGTAGGTTATGTTTCACACAGATCTCCCGCAACTGTTTACGCACGTCAAACGCGGTCTTCATGTTCCGCATGTTGATAAAGTTCTCCATGCACCAGGCCTGTACGTGAGAACAATCCATCGGGTGACTTGGAATATAGTTTTTAGTAAATTGAAACATATGCAATTCAAACTATGTTTGCGGTAATTTAACATTTATTTAGACTGAAATTATAGACAACAGAGATCAACTTCAATAAGATTTATTTAATGCTCTAAATGTTTTTGTTTACCGACATGTACAGTAAACAAGATTCTGTGTTTGATAATCACACATGCCTCCAGTTGGTGCTGGATAGCCCATTTCTTAGTCCAAATTAGGTCAAGGTCAAAGTGAGGTTGGGTGATATGGGTGGATTGGGAACGGTCATTAGTAACAACTGTGTAAATATCCAAGTGTTGTAGTAAGCGGTGTTGGGGCTAGACGTAATGGTAAAATCTAGTTTACCAAGAAATGGCACTTTTGAATTATTATAAATGCAAATAAGGTCAAGGTCAAAGTGAGGTAGGGTGATATGGGTAGATCGGGGCTGGTCATAAGCAACAACTGTGTAAGTATCCAAAAGTTGTAGCAAGCGGTGTTGGTGCTAGACAAAACGGTAAAATCTAGTTAACCAAGAAACAGCCCATTTGAATAATTCTAAGTGCAAATGAAGTCAATGTCAAGGTGAGGTTGGGTAATATAGGTGGATAGGAAATGGTCATAAGCAACAACTCTGTAAGTATCGAAGTGTTGTAGCAAGTGGTGTTGGTGCTAGACGAAACGGTAAAATCTACTTAACCTTTTAACAGATGGAAGGATGGACAATCACTATATGCCTTCCGCATCAATATGCTGGGGGCATAAAAACAAGATTGTGTTTCATAAACACACATGCCCCCGGCTGGTGTATTTCTTAGTCCAAATTAGGTCATGGTCAAAGTGAGATTGGGTGATATGGTTGGATTGGGGATAGTCATAAGCAACAACTGTGTAAGTAGCCAAGTGTTGTATCAAGTGGTGTTGGTGCTAGATGAAACGGTGAAATCTAGTTAACCAAGAAACAGCCCATTTGATTTATTCTAAGTGTAAATCAGGTTTGGGTTAAGGTCAAAGTGAGGTTGGGTGATATGGGTGGATTGGGAATGGTCTTAAGCAACAACTGTGTAAGTATCCAAGTGTTGTAGTAAGAGGTGTTGTTGCTAGACAAAAAGGTAAAATCTACTCAACCTTGTCATGGACGGAAGGACGGACGGACGGACAGGACAATCACTATATGCCTCCCCATCAAGATGCCGGGGGCATAAAAACGAAAAGCACTATTTCATAACAATAACAAATGCACAATTAGTTTAAACCTATTTATTTTAAAAAGCTCAACAACAGAGACACTTTTCCTTACAAGTCCATTTCCTGAGTAGAGCTACCTTTTGAGAAAGCTCATTCAAACGCACCCCAAGTAAGGATTTGACTCACAACCTCTCGATTACAGGGCAGGCACTTTATCCATTACATCACTGCAATTCAAATACTGAAGAATATAAATCGTACAAAATTACTCTCATGCAAAATTAATGGATCAAACACAGTGACTCTGTTACCGTGTTGCCATTGACCCCTTTGTAAGCCCTGTAGATGTTGAGCAGAGTGATGTGGTCGCCCTCACTGGACATGAACTTCTCCCTCGCAGCCAGGGCCCTCTCACGCTACAACACACCATCAAATTTTAAAATATAAAATGTAGTCTTTTACTAGTATGCTAACTGCTTCTGATTTATGTTCCTAGTTTAACAAAAGCTGTCGGAGGACAGCGCACTCGACTTTTCTTGTGCTTGTCAGAGTTACTGGCATTTTTTTTCTAAAACAAGAAATATGGAAATTCCACGAAAACCAAATTTAACCAACGAAATGCATACAAGTTAGCACATCAATAAAATATTTAGTAAAAGTGACCTTGACCCCTCCCACCCCATATGCAATCCCAACAAAAGGTCTCAATAAAAGGTATCAATGTTTGAAGTTTCATTACAATAGCTTAATCCGTTTTAGAGTTCTAAAGCGGAAACGAAATGTTGAGAAACTAGCTTACCAAAAAACTTTCACCTGTCCATATATCTTATATGTAAAATTTCTGAGTGTAAAAAGGCCCATAATTTTGACAAATTTCAAACAAGAGTAATAACAATAGGCCAATGAATTCATTTTAATATAGGGAATAAGTGTCCTGTGTTTGAATGAAATCCCTCAAGCCATTCCTAAGAAACCAGCTTGCCAAAAAACTTTACCCTGTCCATATAGTTATATGTAAACATTTTAAGTGTAAAAAGGCCCATAATTTTGACAAATTTCAAACTAGGGTTACCAAACTTGGCCTATATGTTCATATTAATGTGGGGAATAAATGTTTTAAGTTTGAATGAAATCCCTCAAGCCATTCAAGAGAAACTAGCTTACTGAAAAACTTTAACTTAGCTCGGACTCCGAAGCTGACGCCGGGGCGAGTAGAATAGCTAGCCTTTTCTTCGAAAAGTCGAGCTAATAATGTTAATATATATGAGTGGGCATCATCACCATAATCATCATTGTCGTCATCATCATTATCATCTTCTGTTTCATCTTATTCTTCTTTTTTTCTTCTTTTCAAGCAAAACAAACATTCTGGATTTGCAGAGGGTGATCAGATGCAAGTCAACTCAGATTAAACATACAATCAGACGCATGTCGACTCAGAATAGACCAATGTCCTTAGTGAAATATGGCAATGACATTTTTTGGCATCATTTGGCATCAGGTGTCTGAACCAATGCACTCAAAGTTACACCAAATGGCGAGTATCAGCCACCACTCAACATAACACTGTGTACATAGTTACACCACATGACTTTTTGACAGCTAGTAAAATATATGTTTCGCTTGAGCTGGACTGTGAGCTGTGGCAAAGACTGTGGTTATCTAAATCACTCAGAAACAGCGCTACATTCCAACAGCAATATGTCCAATAATCACTTAGTATCCTAAAGTAATTTTACATCAATCAATGTCTCATAATCTGCTATAGTATTGCTATTATAAATGATAATAGTGTGACAGTGCATGTTCTTAATATAATCAGAAATGTACACCTTAATAATTCACAGTACCACATGTATTGCATTTCAAGAAAGGTAACTTCTGTTACTTATTTCAGTTCACAAAACCATCATTTACCAATACCTTGAGGAATATTTGAAATCATAATTTAATTCATTCATATATATTTAAAATGGAACCTTAAGTTCTAACACTTCTGCTAACGCAAATAATATTTTTAACAATCAATTACATGTAGATTACTACTGTTTTTCTTTGTAAAACCTGAACTGTTTAACACACAAAATGGCTCAACACATAAATCTCACCTTACTCTGTGGAGTGTACAGAATGGAATCCACTGAGAGAAGGGACACTATTGTTAATATCTCCTCTCTGGAAATAACAGAGTAACAAGGTTCAAATTTGTGACTAAGTGTCATCTTTGAACATATTGATTCAACATTTTGTCATTACTTTGTGCAACACATCATGTCATCTCATAAAATTATGTTCTTACATTTTTATGTTTGTTGCATATATACATTGTAAAATATATTTTAAAAATTGCAAGTCATTATTACAGGTACCATTAATTTAAAGTCCCATAAGAAAATATTGATATGCTTTCATTGTAATAGACATCAAATCACTACAAAAGGTTTATGTCACATGACAGTAAATTACGTCTTAGGCACAATTTAATTGTAAATATTTGTGCTCTGGCATAAATATTCACAAAGTCACTGATATACTACCAAAGCAATGAAAAACTGAACATTCACTAACAAACAGTGATGATCTTTGGCAGCCAGTATGACCCTGCAAAGCTTTGGGTCTAGTGGGAAGGCTGCCATCAGTTTTCCTAATGAGGTCAACTGAAATCATTCAACATGTGGTTATAGATTCATTTTCAGCATATTTCAAATACCAGCTACATTTTGTATACACATTTCAATAACAAACTTCAGTGTGTAAATGTTTCCAATATATGTAATAATATCAATTGTTATACAAAAAAGTAAACGAAACTAAATGTTTCTGATTTTATAAACAAAATACAATTTAGTTTAATCATTTTACCATTTTGAAACAAGGAAAACAAGAGCTGTAAGAGGACTGTGCGCTGGACTATTCAAAGTATTTCAGTTGGTACATATTTTGGAAAGTGGAAGGGACATACATTTGTTGAAATACAAAACTTTCAAGTGAAAACCTTATATAGTTTTTATAGTTTAAGTTTTAAGATGTTGGAACAAAAACTTTAACCACTAAATCTATAAAAAGTGAGCGAACCTCTGTAAAAATAAAAAACAAGAGTTATGGAGATCAATGAAAATGATGCTTGAGTTGATGGCAAAGGTATATTCCAAGTTTTAAGTGAATAACTTATGTAGTTTTTAAGGTTTAAGACTTTAATATAAAAACTTTAACCAGAAAATCTATACAAATAATGACAACTCTGTCATGATACAACACAGAGTTATGGGGAAAGTTGCCCCTGATGCTGCAGTTGATGACAAAGGTTAGTTCCAAGTTTCAGGTGAATATTTTTTGTAATTTTGAAGTTATACAAATTCTGAATATAACTTTAACAAGAAAATCTATGTGAAAAAGGGGCTTTACTCTAACAAAATACACAGCGGAGTTATAGCAATGTTGCCCTTGATACTGGAGGTGATGACAAAGGAATATTCCAAGTGTCAAGTGAATAACTTATGTAGTCTTGAAGTAAAAAACGTTTAAATATAAACTTTCAGCAAAAAACCTACATGAAAAAGGGGCATAACTCTGTCAAAATACAAAACAAAGTTATAAGAAAAGTTTCTTCTGATATTGGAGTCGATGACAAAGGTATATTCCAAGTGAATAACTTATGAAGTTCTGCAATTACAAAACTTTTGAATATAAACTTTAACAAGAAAATCTATGTGAAAAGAGAGCATAACTCTGTCAAAATACAAAACAGAGTTATGGGGAATGCGGAGTTATAGCAATGTTGCCCTTGATACTGGAGTTGATAACAAAGGTATATTCCAAGTTTGAAGTGAATAACTTACGTAGTTTTGAAGTCACAAGACTTTTGAATAAAAATTTAAACCAATTCAGACGTCGACGCAGACACCGGCAGGTATGAAAGCTCATCTGTTCTTCGAATAGTTGAGCTAAAAATGAGCCTGATATGTTTAACCCAGTACAGTGGTAAGCTTTAAGTTTAATTTTTTATAGTAGCTGAATCAAAATCAAAATTAGCAATGGTGCTTGCACATCAGTAAAATTAATACATGCACTGATGTAGTAGTATATAATACAGATACAGGACAAGTACTGGACTGAAGCAGAAATAATACATATGACCAAGAGTTGGTTTGAAATCTTACTTTCAGATCAGCATCTGTTTCTAAAGCACCAAGTAGTTTCAACTGTTCTATTGCAGTAAGAATAGACTGAAACAGATATATTCGTAAATCAACTTTCAAACAATCAGAAACATGTATTACTTCTACAAAGGCATATTTAATCTAAATGACAGCAAACCGTCTAAACTTAGTATCAGAAACTCAGCAAGATATGCAAAGACAAAGAGCAGTACTCAAATGTCATATGTGATGATGTAATCCAGGAAAACTGAACAAGAGGGCCACCTAGGTCGCTCAATTGCTAATTTGGCCTGGTGACCTAGTTTTTGATCCAACATGACCCTGGTTCGAATTCATCTGAGATATTAATGGGACAAATGTTCTGGGCAAGTTTCATGAAAATTGGGCAATAAATATGGAGTCTAGAGTGTTTACAAGGATAATGTTGATGATGCACAAGGGACAAAAGCGGTCACAAAAGCTCACCATGCGCACGTTGTGCTCAGGTGAGCTTAAAACTTTACAATTTGTTTTTTATTAACTCTTTGACTAAAAGGCTTTAAGTCATTTTTGCAAGACTGCTCCTGAAAAAAACTGGTGTTGTCAGCTACTTTAACACTTTATTACACACCTCTGTGGAAGGTTTGTCCATGAAGTCAAAGTTGACCACGTCATGTATACCCAGAGCAAGCAGCTGTAGCACCACACTGGCCAGGTTACACCTGCATTAAGCATCAAACACTGAATGTTTTGTAATTGAAACTACATTCTCCCCGTGACAAGCAACCAAACTAGGAAAAAAATTGAACCTGTAATTTTTAACCCAGGGAAGACATAAATGCCATGTTTTATTACTTGACATTTTTGACCAACAAATTAAGAAAGGTATAGTCAATAGTAACCATAAAGCATTTTATAATAAATTCAGTGCAATTCCATCTAGAAATTAATGTCTTGGCCAATGATATGTAACTATTTAAATGACATAGTTTGGTATCAAACAATTGTCTCTACATGTTGATGATGAACTGAGCATAAACTTTTTTTCTACATTACTAAAGATTATTTTCTTTTCAAGGGCACCATCATGCTGCGAATGTGCCCAATTATGTAAAGCACAATGCAAAAGACATTACTCTTTACACATCTTCAACTTATTTTTGCCAAAAGTAAAACTGCAGCAACAAAATATTAACAAACATTTTACAAGGAATTTTCTTCATTTGGAAATATTTCAAGGCAATGATGGGCGACCATGGTCAGGGGAACAAGTGATAGACCAGAGTAACTTTCTTTTGGCAAGTGGAAATTACAACACTAAAAAGAGTGATGTTCCCATACCTCTGTATTTCTGGCACAGTGTTCCTCTTGAAGGCCTCGTACTGCTGCTCCATGTAGAGCCTGTAGCAGGTACCCGGGGCGTCGCGCCCCGCCCGACCACACCTTTGTTGGGCCTGGGCCTGGGACACATGCACCACCTTCATGATGTCCAGGCCTCCCTGAGAGTTGTAGATTCTGAAAAATAGAGATATACGGAATATTACGCTAGTCAATTGTTCCAAGAGTATGTATTAGTCGAGTGGCTTGTGTGATAACAAATCACACGAGAGGCGGGGCTTCGAGTATGATACGAAATAACGCAAGCCAAGAGACTTATACATACTTCTCTAGGAACAATTGACTAGCGTGGGCTCTATAGCGAGCAAATGAATTTATATACGGTATATTCTGTAAAATGGCACAACTGTAAATTTACCTACTTGCATTTTTAAGAAGGGTCTCATTTGATTTTGAGCAACTGTATAGCATTTAGGCATACTGGTGCATTTGATATTCTGCAAAGAGCCATTCACAGTCATTTTTAGTGTATTTTATTTGGATTTTTTAATTCTAATAATTGAATACTTCATCAATCGAATATTTTAATATCAATTTTTGTATTTGTCATCATCTGTAGTAGAATTACACATACACAAGTTCCTTTGCACTGACTTTTAATTCTTTACACGCAAACGCCTAAATGACAGCACTTATCTGGTATTTGGCTTTCACCATGCCAGTATGATAGCACTTACTTGGCTTTTGTCATGCGGGTATGATAGCACTAACTTGGCTTTCGCCATACCGGTATGATTGCACTTACTTGGCTTTCGCCATGTCTGTTTGACAGCACTAACTTGGCTTTCACTATGCCAGTATGACAGCACTTACTTGGCTTTCACCATGCCCGTATGACAGCACTTACTTGGCTTTCACCATGCTAGTATGACAGCACTTACTTGGCTTTAAGCATGCCGGTATGAAAGCTCTTACTTGGCTCTCACCATGCCAGCACTAACTTGGCTCTCAACATGCCCGTATGATAGCACTTACTTGGCTTTCACCATGCCAGTATGACAGCACTTACTTGGCTTTCAGCATGCCAGTATGACAGCACTTACTTGGCTCTAACCATGCCCGTATGATAGCACTTACTTGGCTTTCACCTCGCCGGTATGATAGCTCTTACTTGGCTTTCACTATTCTGGTATGACAGCACTTACTTGACTTTCACCATGCCGTTATGACAGCACTTACTTGGCTTTGACCATGCTGGTATGACAGCACTTACTTGGCTTTCACTTTGCCAGTATGACAGCACTTACTTGGCTTTCACGATGCCGGTATGACAGCACTTACCTGGATTTGACCATGCCAGTATGATAGCACTTACTTGGCTTTGACCATACCAGTATGACAGCATTAACTTGGCTTTGACCATGCCGGTATGACAGCACTTACTTTGCTTTCACCATGCCGGTATGACAGCATTTATTTTGCTCTCACCATGCCAATATGACAGCACTTACTTGGCTCTCACCATGCCCGTATGATAGCTCTTACTTCTCTTTCACCATGCCGGTATGACAGCACTTACTTGGTTTTTACTATGCCGGTATGACAGCACTTACTTGGCTTTGACCATGCCAATATGATAGCACTTACTTGGCTTTGACCATGCCAGCATGACAGCATTAACTTGGCTTTCATCATGCCGGTATGACAGCACTTACTTGGCTTTCACCATGCCGGTATGACAGAACTTACTTGGCTTTCAGCATTCTGGTATAACAGCACTTACTTGGCTTTCACCATGTGTGTATGACAGCACTTACTTGGCTTTCACCATGCCGGTATCAATCACAAATCTCACTCCACTGATGGTGATGGACGTCTCGGCAATGTTAGTGGCCACAACCACTTTCCGCCAACCCTGTAGTGAGAAACAAACCACAGAACTCAGAACAGCTTTCAGAATAGGTGGATAGGTTTTCAGCATTATGTAACAGTAACTTTTAAGGCATTAATTTCATGCCATGAATTTATTTTTCTTCTGAATTTCGATTACTCTTTTGTTAAACTAATATCCTACTGCATCCCCAATTCAAGGCCTCGACATCTGACAATGTTCTGTTCTAATTGTGAAATGTGAAATTATTAACGTTATTCATATATTACTTGTCTATAAAATATTAATATGTGAATATTTTAAGTTTAAATTATAAATGCTTGTTAAGTGAACTGAACAATTCATTGTTCCAGCCATTATATTGTCCTTATATCATTGAATCTTAATTGCATAGGATTTAAGTAGTGGAGGTCCAAAAAATAAATTTACCATAATTTTACTGAGACGGTCAAGAATTCTATATAAACTCTACAACTAAGCTCAGAATTCCAATCCTACGACTAAGCCCCGAGTTCTAAGCCTATGACTCAGCAAACAGTTTCAAGCCTATGACTAAGCACGGAGGCTTACCTTGGGTGTGGGCTGGAAGACTTTGAGTTGCTCGGGAGCGGGCAGTGCTGCGTACAGCGGGCACACCAGGAGGTTTGGGTTCTTACCGGGCAGGTTCTGGCCGATGTCTCGTATCGACTTCACCATCGACTCAATCTCTTCCTGGCCTGTGAGGAATACCAAAACATCTTCTCTGGAAAAAAAATAATTTTGAATTCATAGCTTTCTGTGAAATTATTTGAACATTTACCGAATTTTTTTTATCAAGTGATGCATTCAGTTAAATGTGAAAGAAGTATTACGTAGATGAAAGTAGATCTTACAATGCTTGAATGTTCAGCCAGTCACAACACTAATTCAAAACAGTGTTATAAGAACAAGTTTGGCACTGCAGATTTGTTGGACAATTATACTTGAATATGAATATTTTCATTAAAAATATATCAAAGTATAATGTTGCATATGTACACATACAGAACATTTCTATAAACAAGTACAGGTAATGTACTCACTGTGCAGGTGCTTCCCTGTGTATCTGGAAGAGTGTGACCAGGGCAGCAAACAGGTAGTCTGACTGCTCTTCCTTGCAGTACAGAACCTGTAACAGAGTTATAGTCGTGTGACCAGGGCAGAAACATGTAGTCAGACTGCTCCTCCTTGCAGTATAGAATCTGTAACAGAGGGACTATAGTCATGTGACCAGGGCAGCAAACAGGTAGTCTGACTGCATCTCCTTGCAGTACAGTACCTGTAACAGAGGGACTATAGTCATGTGACCAGGGCAGCAAACAGATAGTCTGACTGCATCTCCTTGCAGTATAGAACCTGAAACAGAGGGACTATAGCCATGTGACCAGGGCAGCAAACAGGTAGTCTGACTGCATCTCCTTGCAGTACAGCACCTGTAACAGTGGGACTATAGTCATATGACCAGGGCAGAAACAGGTAGTCAGACTGCTCCTCCTTGCAGTACAGAGCCTGTAACAGAGGGACTATAGCCATGTGACCAGGGCCCCAAACAGGTAGTCTGACTGGGTCTCCTTGCAGTACAGCACCTGTAACAGAGGGACTATAGTCATGTGACCAGGGCAGAAACAGGTAGTCAGACTGCTCCTCCTTGCAGTATAGAACCTGTAACAGAGGGAATATAGTCATGTGACAAGGGCAGCAAACAGGTAGTCTGACTGCATCTCCTTGCAGTATAGAACCTGTAACAGAGGGACTATAGTCATGTGACCAGGGCAGCAAACAGGCAGTCTGACTGCTCCTCCTTGCAGTATAGAACCTGTAACAGAGGGACTATAGTCATGTGACCAGGGCAGAATACAGGTAGTCTGACTGCTCCTCCTTGCAGTATAGAACCTGTAACAGAGGGACTATAGTCATGTGACCAGGGCAGAATACAGGTAGTCAGACTGCTCCTCCTTGCAGTATAGAACCTGTAACAGAGGGACTATAGTCATGTGACCAGGGCAGCAAACAGGTAGTCAGACTGCTCCTCCTTGCAGTATAGAACCTGTAACAGTGGGACTATAGTCATGTGACCCGGGCCCCAAACAGGTAGTCTGACTGCATCTCCTTGCAGTACAGTACCTGTAACAGAGGGACTATAGTCATGTGACCAGGGCAGCAAACAGATAGTCTGACTGCATCTCCTTGCAGTATAGAACCTGAAACAGAGGGACTATAGTCATGTGACCAGGGCAGCAAACAGGTAGTCAGACTGCTCCTCCTTGCAGTATAGAACCTGTAACAGTGGGACTATAGTCATGTGACCAGGGCAGCAAACAGGTAGTCAGACTGCTCCTCCTTGCAGTATAGAACCTGTAACAGAGGGACTATAGTCATGTGACCAGGGCAGCAAACAGGTAGTCAGACTGCTCCTCCTTGCAGTATAGAACCTGTAACAGAGGGACTATAGTCATGTGACCAGGGCAGCAAACAGGTAGTCAGACTGCTCCTCCTTGCAGTACAGCACCTGTAACAGTGGGACTATAGTCATGTGACCAGGGCAGCAAACAGGTAGTCAGACTGCTCCTCCTTGCAGTACAGCACCTGTAACAGAGGGACTATAGTCATGTGACCCGGGCCCCAAACAGGTACTCTGACTGCATCTTCTTGCAGTACAGCACCTGTAACAGAGGGACTATAGTCATGTGACCAGGGCAGCAAACAGGTATTCTGACTGTATCTCCTTGCAGTAGAGAACCTGATTCAGAGGGACTACAGTCATGTGACCAGGGCAGCAAACAGTTACTCTGACTGCATCTTCTTGCAGTACAGCACCTGTAACAGAGGGACTATAGTCATGTGACCAGGGCCCCAAACAGGTAGTCTGACTGCACCTCCTTGCAGTACAGCACCTGTAACAGAGGGACTAGTCATGGGTCCAGGGCAGCAAACAGGTAGTCTGACTGCACCTCCTTGCAGTACAGCACCTGTAACAGAGGGACTATAGTCATGTGACCAGGGCCCTAAACAGGTAGTCTGACTGCACCTCCTTGCAGTACAGCACCTGTAACAGAGGGACTATAGTCATGTGACCAGGGCCCCAAACAGGTAGTCTGACTGCACCTCCTTGCAGTACAGCACCTGTAACAGAGGGACTAGTCATGGGACCAGGGCAGCAAACAGGTAGTCTGACTGCACCTCCTTGCAGTACAGCATCTGTAACAGAGGGACTATAATAATGTGACCAGGCCAGCAAACAGGTAGTCTGACTGCACCTCCTTGCAGTACAGCACCTGTAACAGAGGGACTAGTCATGGGACCAGGGCAGCAAACAGGTAGTCTGACTGCATCTCCTTGCAGTACAGCACCTGTAACAGAGGGACTATAGTCATGTGACCAGGGCAGCAAACAGGTAGTCTGACTGCACCTCCTTGCAGTACAGCACCTGTAACAGAGGGACTATAGTCATGTGACCATGGCCCTAAACAGGTAGTCTGACTGCATCTCCTTGCAGTACAGCACCTGTAACAGAGTGACTATAGCCATGTGACAAGGGCAGCAAACAGGTAGTCTGACTGCATCTCCTTGCAGTACAGCACCAGTAACAGAGGGACTATAGTCATGTGACCAGGGCCCTAAACAGGTAGTCTGACTGCATCTCCTTGCAGTACAGAACCTGTAACAGAGGGACTATAGTCATGTGACAAGGGCAGCAAACAGGTAATCTGACTGCATCTACAGAACCTGTAATACATGTAGATGGACTATTGGAGATATGCCGACTATGGTCGAGGCGAGGCAGTCAGTTCTTATGTCCCCATTGGTCTGGATAGGCTGTTATTGTTGGCAAGATTACTAGGGACTGTGATAGTTTTAGTGATAGAAATCAATTAGATTTGTGAATTAATTACATGAGATATTGTCATATTGTTCATATTAATAATTACGTTTATCTGGGTTTGGTGTATATTTTATATATATCATCCTGATTATACCTTGAAAAAAAATACTACAGAAAAAGCAAAGTCAAATATATTCAAAAACAATGTTTTTTGTTTGTCAATAATTGCTTTCAGGCAAGTCATATACATGAGAGGTTTAGTACAGCAGCTGATCATGAAAAAAGGGAGATAATAACAGTTGCACCAGCAATCGGTATATTCGTCGTAAAACAAAAGAGCCGACCCTAGGTTCAACAAAGATGTCATTGTTGCACTTCAGTAAATATATAAATCGTATGAACGTACCAAATTATTAACAGTAACATTATTATTGTAAATGTTAATCACTATTCTACAATATAAATATAATTTTAGTAATATTTAATCGTGCTTTAAAGCTTATACAGACGTAGACGGTACACCCCGTAAACTTAACCAAATGCATTATGTGACATTAACCAAATTCATAAGATATTGTGACTTTAAAAATCCCATTCTTGTTTTTAGACCTGTTTTATAATCGATGATACAGCACTTAGTTTAAATCGCTTTAGACAAACTGAATAACTGCAATATGCCTCCATAAGGCATATAAAGGACTCAAACCTTGCTGATTGCATAAGCAGAGTTTCACACAATAACTCCTGGACCCAGATTCACCAACCCATTCTCAGACTTCAGAATCTAGAAAAGACTCAAGAAACAAGACACTGTGTTTGATAAACACACATGCCCAGAGTTAGTGCTGGAGAGCCCGTTTGAATTATTCCAAATAGGGTCAAGGTCAAAGCATGGTTGGGTGTTATGGGTGGATTGGGAATGGTCATAAGCAACAACTGTGTAAGTATCCAAGTGCTGCAGTAAACGGTGCTGGTGCTAAACAAAACGGTAAAATCTACTTGACCTTGTCACGGACAGATGGACAGGACAATTACTATATGCCTCCCGCATCAAGATGCCAGTGGCAAAATAAATATTGTGCATTCACAAAATGTCTGGTACCAATGATATTAAAGTTATTAACACATACATATTTGAATATAACTTATTCAGAATGCTAAAATTAGTTGGTGAATACAAAGCAAGAATCATATTAATTTAAAGATTTTTATTTTTAGCACTATTATGTCTAAAGCCATGGGCTTATTCACACACTTCGAAGTCTTATTCATGGTAAGAACCAGACCATGGTGTCTTTTTAGAAACAACACTCGAAAGCCCCCAGGGTAGAGATCAAACTCACAGCCTCCCGATCACAAAGCATACACCATATCTATCACAACACTACAACCTCTAAGATTCAAATGAACAGCGTTGTTAAAACAGAACAGTTTTAAGATTATTCCTTATCCTAACTTCATAAGTCTAAGAAAGGGTTGGTGAATACGGGCCCTGGTGCTGGACCCAGAGAACCACTCACCCTAATGGGAAACTGCCTGCCTTCCAGGTACAGGACTGGGGCCTTGTTGAAATACTGCGAGAAATGGTCAACATCCATGGTGGCAGACATCACTATTATCTGCAAATATCACATTCAGATACCATTATAATAAATGGATTCAATATGTATACACACTATTTATACATGTGTGTTCAATTCACTTAACACATGCTTAATACATGCTGGGACGTAAACAAAACATACTGTCACAAACAACAACAATCATTTCAATGTCTTGACACATTTGAAAATTTACTATCAACTGTTCCAGGAGATGTTAGGAATAGTAATCACACATGAAAAGACAGCAACTTTAAGCAAATATTTAAAGTCTAAAGCAATTAACATTCATATTGCTAGATCCTATTCATGGAAATAAACTTGCTAGAAAATTTGCAAACAAAATGAAATTTAAATCATTTTTAATCAAAAATGATTTAGAAGCTGGAGCTTTGCAGTGGAATATTTTTTCACGATAACTGTGTACATTCGTGAGTCAACACGATATCAAGATACCTTGAGAGGTTTCATGGCCAATTTTCTTCTCTCATGTTGAGCCTGTTTAACAACACCAAAGAGGACATCTGTGTGTATCGTCCGCTCATGGGCCTCATCCAGGATTACTACGCTGTAGCTGTATATCAAAACAAAATTAAACATAATGTTGTACCAAACAATTTTTGGTGTGGGAAATAAGTTTATTTACCTCGTCCATGGATATGTGCAGGTCTAGGCTATCCTGCTCCATACCATACAGCAAAGTATGTGCTAGCAGCACTTGCATTCTTTCTGTGTTAGTACCAACTGAACACTACCTATCATAATCCGAAGAAACACATGTTAGACAATAGAACACTAATATTAGCGCATCAAACAAATATACTATACACATTCATATACAGTACAGCTCAACCGAAATCAATCTTTTACTCGCTGCCGCTGAGTCATATTTTTTATCAGCGTAATTATTTGGCATATCTATGCAAAGTTACACAGAGTGGTAGCTGATGCTCATCATGAAATCACACGGACTGTTACTCCAACAGAGTGTACAACTGATAGCTAATGCCGAGGAACAATCAGTTATTGCTTTGAAAATTGTTTGTGCAGTATAAGTCTACTTTAAATTGACTCGCCTCTGACTTGATCACCCGAACTCAGCCAATCACAAAATATGTTTGTGTCGCTTGAGCCTTACCGAGTACTAAACAACAGAATTCATATAAAGGATATGCCGTTTTTATTGTGACAAGACATCACATATTGGTAAGAAGTTATTACTTCTTACGTCTTAATGAATGTGAGTGTAGACTGCACAGATCTGTGGGATAATCTTATTATTATTAGTGAGCATATATTATATCAAATAAAACGAAATAAACTTTTTTTTTCAAAGACTGCATGTGTTCAAGGTTTCACCAACACAAAACTATGGATTCCAATAACATTTAACATTTCGGAAATTTAAAACCAAAAAAAAAACACCGGACATCATATACAGCGGACGTCAATCTCTCACCGTTTCATGAGCGGGTCTGATATGGCTTCCCTCAGCAGCATACCGTCTGTCATGTACTTGATCTTCGTCCGCTCGGATGTCGTGTCATCAAATCTTACACAATAACCAACCTGAAAATGTAGCAGATTTCATAAGACTTTCTGCGTTTCAACTACACAAGTAAGATGTCATAATTGAACATTTAAGATCCGATATAGCCAACGTTGTTAGTGAAAGATTTGTAACATATTTGTGTAATAACTTTAAGCAATGCTTTGCAACTTGAACTTCTTAAGTTTGATCCCATCATATATTTTTGGTATCATTCAATAGATGCAATAATTATACTTACATATCCAAACTTATGAGTACTTATTGGCATCACATAGTTTTTAATTCAGTTAAAATACATGATAAAATCAGGTTTAACAATTATATGTTTGATAGCATACTCTATAAAGTAGAGGCATTTCTATTGCTTCAGAATTTTCTTATGTGTCATGTTTCCAAGATTACAGATAAATATAATTCCTATAATGAGGCTGAACTTCACAATAAAGGCCTACTAGATCTCCAAGATCAGTTCTCTTTTCCTGCGCCACTCGCTGTGAGATGGTGATGGCTGCCACTCTGCGAGGCTGAAACAGAAATACAGATACCAGTATACATACCATAGAAAGAGTTCTCGGAAATAAGGAATTTGTCATATTCAAGTATGACCTTTATCTTATGGTTTACCAATAAATTCAATATCAAATTCCTTTATCTAATGGTTCACCAATAAATTCAATGTCAAATTCTAGGATGCATATTTTTTATGTGAAAGTACCAACAACAATTTTTGTTTCCCATTTGTGAGATGACCAGTAAGCAGACGCCGGCCAACAGGTCAGCCGATATGATTATGATTTATTTCCGAATGTAATTATATGAGTAGTCTCCTGCTCTCACCTCAATATTTTCAAATCCTAATGCAAAAGTATAAATTAGGGGTGTCGTGGAAAAGTGTTGTCTCGGATTAACTTAACCTGTGCAGTCTGCACAGGCTTATCCGGGACGGCACTTTCCACTTTTATGATATTTTCTGTTTCAAGGAAGTCTCTTCTAAACATAAATGCATTGTATGCGGAAAGTGCCATCCTGATCACAGGCTGATCTGGTACGACACTTAACGCACATGCATTAAGCCTGTTTTCCCACAACACGTCTCATATGTACTAAAACTCACCTGAGTAATTGCAATAATTGAGTTTCTGTGAATGCCAGCCTCATATAGGAACTGAAAATGCAAATTAAAATCAAAGAATTTGGAGTATGATTTATGGACGCCTATTTGATTTATCTACTTAGGTCAATCTCTGCCAAATGATATATTAGTGTTTTTAAGACATCTAGACATCTCAATCAAACAATGAAGTCCTGGCAAAAAACCATTATATATCATATTTTGTCAAATCAATTAAGAGTTTGTAACATCCCAACAGTGTGCAACAAGTATGAAATGTAGTTATTAATAGGTTACTCCTTTTTTTCTTGTTATACAAATATTCATTAACGTTACAAGTCATATTTTTGTCATAAATGTGTGACACTTGTATCCCAGCTTGCACTGGCCAAATATAAGGCCAGACAAAACTTAACTGTCTCCCTTGTAAAAACATCTTATGAACCTACCAAATGAGTGATCAATTCTAAAAGATAAAGCATTTTTTATAGCAATGTGCTTCACGAAATCATGTCATATATTTAACAATATTTTACGCATTCAAGAACTTAACATGTTACTTTATGTTACTGGTAAAATAGCCAATTTTTGTTGGCATTGCTTGTTTTTCACAGGCTTAGGGACCTAGGCCCTAGGCTTTATTGCCAAAAATTTGGGAAAGGGGAACAACATTTTCAGATATGAAGTCTCATTTCAAGACCTTTAAAACATCTTGCTGGAGGATAATGCCGTTAACATGGCCCCTACCATATAAGGCAGGGGTGGCAAAATCCAGCTTGTCCAAAAGCATTTACAGAAAAGTAAACATATGCCAGAAATTGCTATATAACTCCTATACTGAACCAGAGCACCGCCTAGGGTGCTGGACGCTCTACTTTCTTGTATTGATGGTAATCTGGGCTTTTGTTTACAGAATAGGTTCATCACTGTCATGATGTATGTTGAATTTCAAGTCAATACTTCTTATAGATATTAAGAAATTTGACCTAAAGCAAACTTTCTCAGTTGAAAAAGGGCAATAACGCCACAAAAATCCCTGATATAGTTTCCTCATCTTGTCTACATAATGTTTTCATAACTGTGATCCAAGTATTTTGAGCTTCAAGTCAATTCCTGTTAAAGATATTGTGAAATTTGACCTAAAGCAAAAATTCTAATTTGAAAAACAGCCAATAACTCAGGAAATCCTTTATATAGTTATCTCCTTTTGTCTACCGAATAAGTTCATCACCGTGATCAAGTACTTGGAGTTTCAAGTCAATAACTCATATAGGTATTGAGAAATTTGACCTAAAAGGAAAATTGTAAGTTGAAAAAAGGGTTATAACTCCAACAAATTCCTTGAAATAGTCACCTCTTCTTTTCTGCAGAATGGGGTCAGCACTATAAACACATACCTTGAATTCAATTTAATGTCTTTGATAGTTATTGAAAAAAAAAGTCCAAACAAGTTCAGATAACTCTGGAAATACAAATCACAGCGGTACCTGCCTTGTTGTATCGTCGTCCCCTTTTGGTAGTGAACAAGTATTGAAAGTTTCAAATGGATACCTTTGATAGTTTTTGAGAAATGGACTAACAAAAAATTAACCAAAAAACTTAACCACAAAACTTAACTAACGCAGACGAGCTAAAAATGGCAAAAAGCAGTTGTCAAAAATTGCCCATTCTGAAATATGATATTTTGTCACCCTTCATGGTTAAAAGCATTGGTAACAATAACACAAGATTGAAGAAGTGAAATTTTGAATGAGCCATTTAAACTGCCCCTACCATACAAGGTAAAAAAGCATTAATAAGAATAACACAATTACATCTAAACTGTTAAGAACTTGTACCTGTGGTATCTGTGTGGTCTTCCCACTGCCTGTCTCCCCTATAATCACAACACTGTTGTGCCTCTGCACCTCACTGATAAGCCTCCCTCTGGCTGGGTGTATGGGCAAGTTGTGCCTCTCCTCTTCAATCTTAGTGTAATGGTCATCTTAACAACATTGAAGCATGTAGATTCACAGTGGTTTAATGGATATGGCTTCGCTTTGCTATCATGAGATTGAAATCCAATCACTACTTAATAAGCATTCAACCTTTTTAAAAGACGAAAAATACTGGTGCTACCAAGGAAACAGACTCAAACGTGCTTCAATCAGCATCAGGTTTTCAATACAATGAAGCTAAAATATATATGTTTAAAGTAAAAACTGACATCGAAACATTTCATCAAAAAAATCTATCAACAAGTCGATCTACATTGCTTTACACTGGAAGTTAAAGAATGTTAAAGGCAAATGCTTTTAGACTTAAAAGATGTTACTGACAAATCTAGAATTTCAAACCCAACTTTTCAAAAGTGAAAAAATATGTCAGACATTCATCGTCAAAAGCTAAATATGTCAGACATTCCTTTTAAAAAGCTTAAAAAATATGTAAGACATTTGGTCTGACAACATCTCATAACTTGCTGGTCCAAAAACAAAATTTGCCAACTGAAAACATGTTTCTTCAGCAAAGCTTTTGAAACCTTGAAAAAGCTGTCAAACAGTTGAATAGATTCTAGGTTAATAAATGCTGGTCCCACGCAAAACTGGCCTGACATGACCTTAGGACTGACGGCTCTTGGGAATTCTGTCAATGTCAAAGTATCATGGGAGTACCAGTTCTCGAGCCTCTAAGGATGTACCCTGGTCTGTGGACTTTGTTGCAAAAGCATTTTTGAAAATAACATTATAGATCAATATTTCTGACTCTGAAACACATGTTTATACATTAATAGTGACACAGTTTGTGTCTATTTTAGAAAATTTACACTGTATTATGTTGCCACCCTGCTATTTAAACTGTCATGGTGGCCTAAAAATTGCTTACCTATTCTCGAACCCACAACTATAAATAACGAACACATGGTGTATCACATGATTATCGTGTGTCTTTCCAATGCAGCCAATAGGGGAGCTAAAAGGGGAGTTTTTCTTTCAGAACAATACTTTTAATTTAAGAAATATGTACATTTATTTGAAATGCATAAAAGGTCATAGAGTGTTCAATAAAACTGTTTAACAAAACAAAATTATAGTAGTAAATACATGTTTTAACTGCATATTTCCGATAAATATGCTACGATTGTACAGATTGTTTAACATTGCACCGGTACACATAATCTGATGAGGTCATACACACTTTGCTTACATGTAAACAGCGCACGAATGAAAGGTTCGAAAATAGGCGAGGTTCGAGAATAGGTACCTACACGATAACACAAATAATTCATTGCATTATATTCAACACTTACCTCCATTTTGTGAAAATTTAAACCTCTTTGGAGCTGGCCCATCATTGTGCCCATTCATGATTCCTGACTTTTGTTACAAAGATGTTACCTGGAATAATGGATCATCATTATTATATTATCATACAAGTATCCGTTACGAATAAGGAACAGTGCTGTCCGAATTAAACATCACCGTTAGAAAACACTAACTTTCAGGGCTTCTAGATTTTGTACAGGAAATAAAATGAAACATTCCAGGATACAATTAATAAAAAAGTATAGTTAGATACGATAACGTCTTTAAAACATATATACAAACCCTTGTCGTAACCTTTTTGCAACACACATGCAAAACTATAAACTGTGCGCCGCCATATTGGTACGGGTTACATATCACTGTAATGCTTTGCTAACAAACACTATAATTTCAATCTGATTGACACTTGCGTTTAAAACATTCTGATTATTTAGTGGGCTTTTTTAGCCAAGTGTACAATGAATTATTAAGTAAAAACATTGTATTCAATAACATTATTCATTACAACACGTTTCACGAACTTGATCCAACAGATATTTATTTTTCCCCAATGTTTTATTCTCGAAAAATAAAGATATTCACACTCATATGAGTACAGAAAACATGTATTTTCAGTTATATATGTAAAAACTTGCAAGTAAAATAAAAAAAAACAGAAACATGTTATAAAAATGGAATGGCACAATTGAAAGAATAATAATAATAAAGTACATACACAAAATGCAATAAAATGAATATTGTTTTTGTTTGTTTGTTTGGGGTTTTTCGCCGTATTCAACAGTATTTCAGTCATATAACGGCGGTCAGTTAACCAACTCACACTTTTCTTGGGTAAGCTGGTTTACCAGTACTAAGTGCACATACTTATGCCAGTAACTGACAACTGCCCTACTTGAATCAGTGCTAGTGTTTGTTAGCAAAGAATTACAGTGATATGTAACCCGTAGGAGAATGGCCGTAGACATAATTTCATGACCAATCCCCACACAAGTTAAGTGGCCGGGCTGGGAATCGAACCCTCGATTGTCGGATTTGTATTCCAGCGCTCTACCGACTCAGTTAGTCGGCCCGGTCAATAAAATGTATAACGCTTAGACCTAAATAAAAATGGATAAAGTTTTACATCAAATATAAGTTATATCTTTAGTTAAATCTTCTCCGTGTTGTTCTCAATTCATTTAATTTATCTTCGACCGAAGCAATTATTTCTTATATTCTGACATTTCGATCAATTTTATTTGATGTTTACTTTTAATAATTGTATTACTTTTTGTTCCGAACTTATATATTCCAAATTAGCAAACATCTCCTTTTTCACATCACTCAATCCATTCGACCTTGAATGTCGGAGTCAAACTACATGATATTTTTTTCTTTATGTATGACATTAAGAGTGTCATTTCTTCTTATATGTGTGCAATAATATGTTATTATTGGGTTTGTGCCACAGTTCGTCTTCTATATTTTGTTTCTGTTAATCTCTATTTCCTTTTTAATGGTGATATCATATCCATTTTATTAAATGCAGCAAATTAATACTTTCATCTCTGACCATGCCCTTTTTCGATTCTCATTAAATAATAACTGCGTGTTATTGTTATATATTCTTCAAATTAAAAGTGTTGTTAAGTTTAAAATAGCCCGGTCCACATTAATCGTATAAAAATGAATAACAAGGCAAACAAGAGATTGGTCTGATTTAAAACCCGGCTATATAGATGTAGTTTCGCGCGTTTCTAATTGAAGAAGAGGACATTAGAAAATAGTCCAGTCTGCAAAATTATTAGAATTCCAAGTTCTTAGATTTATAAGGATGTACATTTTTGTAAATGCCAGTTAAGTCGTACGTATCTTTTAATTAATATATTTTACCTGAATATTTAGTACATATATTTGTTGTTGTTCTGTTCTTTAATTTATCTGTTTAAATTATTGCACATCCATACAATCACCTCCTATTATCAATATACACGTAGTCATCTAGATTAGTAAGAATAGTCTTAAATGTTATGTTTACATCAGTGCCCCTCAGTATATGCAAAAACGACATTGCACATACAAAATTAATGAACTACCAAGAAAGTCAACCAACTGATTGAGTAACAATTCTGGGTGAGGCATTGTAAGCATGAATCATATGTAATGCTTCGGGATAGAACACTAGTCTTCTTTTTTTAATTTCTCTTACCTACATAATCTCCGTTTGCAAATACACATGCGATAATTATAGAATTGCAGTCACCAAGTCTTACAGTTTTTCACGTTTATTAAGTTTGACTGAAATAAGCAAAACGCAGATACAGTTTATTAAAGTAAGAGAGGTACGTCATGCCAGACAATTAACAGACAAGCATTGAATACATGGTGAACAGTGTACAGTATCTAACAAACTTCGGCAAGGAAATTAATGATTAAACGTCTGAATAAAAACACGCAATATTCTGTAAATGTACATAGCGAAAACGGTTAAGTGGATAATTTGTTTTATATTAATAGAACTAACGTGTAGTAAACTTTCCAACAGTTTTCTTGTCATCCGAAAAGAAACGTCAGTATATGTGCAAACTATCAACTAACAAATAGGTTTGAATGACAAACCATCGAGAGAGATCAACTATGATGTCAACGTTTTACTCTGAGTCTACTGATCATGCTAAAATAACTACTTAGTTGAACGTGGAATTTTGGAATTGCAGCGGAGAACGGAGGGTCATATATACTGATACTTGTATATTTAAAGGCCTAGTTTAATACTTCTTTATTTGACCCCACCAACCCTCCCCAAAGAAGACCCTTATCAGCTGAGATAAATACACTGCTGCTATTGAAACAGTGCACTTAGCCAAGAGAGTAGACTTTAGATGACGATAAGATATTTTATGGTGGACCAATCAATATACAGAGTGGAATATCCCATATGGAGCAGCCAGACATTCCTTACACTTGGCCTGTAAAGCATTCATAACAGCATTACAATCGCAATATTCAAACTCACAAACAACGAATCTCGTGTATTACAAGTTTTGTTTTACATACTGCTTTATGTATTACATTTGCGTACAGTCCGAGTTTCTCCAAATTATTTGAAAGACGAGTATTGTATACAACAATAATATAAAACAACTTCATTTATGGAAGGTATGTTGTCTTTTTAATACGTGTTGAAGTGTACATTTTATACTGACAGTTTGTCGGACTCAGCTATCTGTTGTACAAACGCGGACTGTCAAAACTATAATAAACGTAAAAATCCATATATTCATATTTTATAACGCTTTGGTAGCATCTCGTTAAACGAATGTAATTTGCACATTTGTAAGTCATTTATATTTTGCATATACGTTATCAGATGCATTTTACAGAAGTCAGGTTATGACAACCAAAGTTTATCACGAAAGATTTCACTGACGGCCCAGGCCACGCATTATATTTTGATAAATGTAGATGTTTTCTTTCGTAAATACCGCTAATATCCCCAGTCATAGAGTCACATTTTCACCGCCTCGTTTAGCTACGTTGCGCAACGTGGCAAGTACGTAGTTGAGCGTGGCCATAACGCGCCTAAACGTGGCACAACTTGGCCAGTAGATAGTTCAACGTAAACGACAAATCAGAATTTTGAGAAATTTCAAAATACTTCTACGTAATACCACAACGTCCTTATACCTTCATGTAGTGGTACACGTGGCACAACGTTGAACAGCGTGACCTTAATGTAGCACATCGTGAACAGAACGAGAGTCAATTACTACGTTATGCTTCGCAATTCGCTACGTTAAACTACGATACAACACGCATCACTCTGGTTATTGTTACGCTTAGCTGCACTATGCACTGCGTTCTTCCGCGCAAATTTACGTAACGACACGTTATTGTAAAACGGCACGTAATAACGTGACACTATAATCAGGACCTAAAATGCGGTTCACAAAACGTAGCCAAATCACTGTGCACTGTCATTGTGGACTTGTGCATGATAATTTGATTTATTCACCAGGATTGTGAATGTTCAAGCACATTGAAAACGATCTGGCGATATTATATTTGTTGTTATGCTGCCAATTGTTCTACTAAATACTTACCATTGCTAAATAGTATTTATGTAAACTAACACCTTACTTCCTGTCTGGACAACAATGGTAATCTTCAAAAGGTTGAATGAAAGCACTATTGTTCGTTCATTTCGTTTGTTCATTATCTATAATTCATTCGCGTCAACACTCTCATTGTAAAATTGATATTCTAAATGAACGTTGGGCTGGTCTTAAAATGGTTTCAAAATGGAACATTGGAATTTTGTGTGGAATTCAAATTATTTTACTAATTATTAAAAGTAAGTTCATATGCTAAAAGTGTCCGATTCGGACCTGGCAGTGGTTTCATTTTTGTGCTTAATTTTTGAAAGTAGGCATTAAATTGTTATTTTACTTATTTTATGTGTATTGTTTCTTGATTTGAAAGAATTTTATGCTGCATTGAATAATTTTGCGACCAGAGTTATAACGACTTAATAAACATGCTTTCGCCGGTATGTTTTACGTATCTGTATATTCTTCTTTCTTACAGAATGTTCGTCGAATACTATAGACTGCAATAATTGGACTGGTCAGTATCTCTGTCTGTCTGTCTGTCTGTCTGTCTGTCTGTTTGTCTGTCTGTCTGTCTGTCTGTCTGTCTGTCTGTCTGTCTGTCTGTCTGTCTGTCTGTCTGTCTGTCCGTCCGGCCGTCCGACCGGCCGTCCGTCCGGCCGTCTGTCTGTCTCTCTCTCTCTCTCTCTCCCTCTCTCTCTCTCCGGTTTTATGGCCCAGAACTACGGTTCCGCCTCTCAATAACGCAATGGGGACAAGTATAACCAAATACATATTTACAGAGAAAATCCCATTTTTATGATGAAACAAACGATACAATGTCACTCTCACCTTTTATACTGCAGAACGAAGACAGATTACATACATAAATCAAGACAACCTTGTGGGGCCAATTCACATATTCCTTTCACATGTCCCTCGTATGCATCAGGACCATCACACTCGCATACTCTCGATCTCTCAATGTCCTCACAACCTTGTGGGGGCAATTCGCTTTTTTCTTTCACACGTCCCTTAACTGCACGAGGACATAATACTCTCTATGTCCTCACAATTTCTGAGCTTTCGTTGATATTTTTTTCTCTTTCACACGGCCCTTGACTGTGTGAGGACATAATACTCTCTTATCCTCACAATAGTACAACGCAGCTTTACGCACCATACACCTACATGCAAATAGATCCAGGACAAAGTGGTATCAGCATGAACGAATTGGTTATTACTTCAAAGAATGTTCAGTTTCTTTGGAGTTTAACGCCCGTTCAATAGTATTTCAGTCAAATACAGGCCGCATATTCCATATATTTGCATTTTGTCTGACAGGCCAATGACCAACCAGTCAGGACACCAGCGTTTTTGAGTTATGTTGCTTGTTTGTGTGCCTGGTCATAAGTAGCAACTATTCACAGCTAAAGCCATGGTCATGGACCAAAATAACGTGCATACAAGCTTTATGATCTTGTTTTATTGCGCAATTATATTAACCTGTCAAAATTTTCATAACTTAACGACTCTAGGTCAAGTACTTTTGGAGATACACGCAACAAAACGAAATAAGCCAAAATTTCCAAATTTAAGGGTCATAATTCTTTAGTTACTAGCGAAACGTGATGCCATGATCGTTAAACAGATGGAATTACGAACTCGACCGATTATGAGACTCTCATAAATTAAAATAGTGCGTGCGGCAATTGTAACATATGCACATTTTGGCAGGTTAATAAAACACAATACCATTACATGTCTTTCGGACTATCTTATCCATAACACAATCATATTGGTTTGAATTGAATTACAAGATACACAATCAAATATATATTTATTGTTTATTTGTGCAAATAAGTACAATGTCGACATTTGACATCAATTTCAATAAACCAAAGAAATCATACAAATCACACTACAAGAAAGCCATATATAATGTACATGTCTCTGTTTAACTACAATGTTAACTTTTTTCTATGCCCTTTTCTCGGCCCATTTTTGTCCAACTGTCATTCTCACATTTCCTACAACTAGGGTAATGCACTTTCTTTCTTAAAACCCCTCTCTCTGTTCCGCAAGCCAAACAAACGTAATTCTAACCCTAGCCTTGCATTTTATAGTTGAAAAACATAACTTTCATTTTCGATTTTTTCAGAACTCAACAAGAGGGCCATAATGCAGGCCGTCAACTGACTTTTGGTGAAAATATAGGAATTTTTTGTCCAAAATATAAAAGGTTTGAATATTATTATTACCAAAATATAGGAATTTGACGATAAAAATCTGCTTGGTCAAGCGTTTTGTCAGTAACCATTTCCTTACTTGAGCGCATTATAAAAACTCTTTTACTTCTAACAACAGGAAAACACAATTCAATGCAGGCTTTACACTTTACCAAGAAACATATCATTATTAAAAAAATAAAATTCACTCAGTACGGCATATGACAAAGTTGACCACCACAAACTTGTTTTTAAGTTGAAAATCAGGATGTTTGAGGTTCGTATCACCTCAGATGTAGAAGGCTTTTCAAACAGAGTATAACAGGAATGAGTCCTATGGTCAAGTTTCTTTCTCCATGTAGCTTAATATTCATGACCTAATGGTAACTGTGGATCTGTATGCATCTTTTTTCAGCTTACACCACAGTGTCCTCAACATTCAATAACACACAACATCACAATACCTACAAATAACTTGCAAAATAAAGAATCATGGAAAAATAAGAATTTTCAATACCAAGACAAATGTGAGGTACTCAGAATACACAGGAAAAAGAAACTGGTCATAGTCAATATAACTTACATAGCACCACACTCAAAACCACAGAAAATACAAAATATCTTGGTGATCATTTATAACTACTATATTAAACCTCATATGGTCATCCTGCATAATAAACAATGTAAAAAACAAGGCAAAATCAGTCTGAGATGCATACTATTCTGCTATGTGGCACCCTTGGCAAAACTGCATATTCATTCTTTAAAGATGCAAAAAAATTCTTGTTTTACTAAAATGCCCTAGTTCATAATGTAATGTAATAGAGATGTGTCTGCCTTTTTAAACAGTATAACTTTGACAGTATAAATTTACATTTGATTCCGTAAACAGTCAATATCGATCACCTGAGTTATGGACTAATCAAAACAAACATTTTGTTCATTTTTTGTGTGTGAAAGCAGCATGGCCCATATTCAAACTCGTCCGAGATTTCATCAATACAAAGCTACCAACCAAGTTTCATGAAGAAATGACCAAACATGTAGTGTTTTCTAATGCAGCCTCTAATGTTCACAAGCTTTTTAAAAAAATACCAATGGTAACCTTTTTCTTTTTGACCTCACATTACCCATATTTGAACTCCTCCAAGATTTCACCAATAGATAGTTCTCATGTGATGTCATAACAGTGGAAATTGGTATGTGGTAGACTTATTATTTGTGTACCACTGGAAAGCTGAGACCTTTGTCTATATGTTTTATTCCATTCAAAATTAATATGAAAAAGATATAATCAAAATGGTTACATTATAAAAACCAGGTTTTTTTCTCAGGTTTAGGGGAAGGGGCCTGGCCTTATAATTTAGGGGAAATTTTCATGACAAAACGTCCAAAAGGGGAAAGAAATTGTAAGATTAACTTTGAATTTCTGGAAAAGTGCAATTTTTCTGTGGGAAAGGGGCCTTTTTGCTAGCGGAAGCGGCCTTATAAGTCCCCTTTTATATAAGGAAAAAAAACCTGAAAACTGATATATCGGGTTTACAGTGAAAAAATCGACAGATTCAAATTTCTCATTTTTTATAATGCGTAAGGAAACAAGAACCATGTGCAAAATATGAATTTCAAGAGCTTTCCAACGATGTTTAAATCATAAAAATCGGACCAAGAACAAGAAAAAAAAACGAAATTTTGCCCCTATACAGTCTATATCAAAGGGTCTTGTTTTTACACTCCAACATGGCCGCCAATGAAAGGGATTTCCAGTGATTTTCACTTGTGTGGGAACTATCTACATTTGTATAACTAAAATAATGACCATGTTTTATGAAGATTGGACCAAAAATGCAGCCTCTAGTGTGTTCACAAACATTTTCTTTTAATAGCAATGGTGACTTAGTTTTTGACCCCACATGATCCATATTGAAAATTGTCCAAGATTTCACCAATACAATGCAACTGACCAAGTTTTATGAAGAATAAACTAAAAATGTAGTCTCTAGAGTGTTCACAAGGCAAAAGTTGACGACGCACAACGACGGACGAAGACTGGTCACAATAGCTCACCTTGAGCACTTAGTGCTGAGGTGAGCTAAAAATCAATAACTGCCCAAAAAATAGAATAAAGCGGTGCCTCAGAAACTAAACATTAGTTTTTTTAGCCTTAGTGTGAGTGTATCATAATGGCCACACAAATTTTATGGCAACAATTCAGCAACAACCTTTTCTTTCTTCTTCATTTCTGTTTGGGCAATTGCCCACACCTGGTGTTTTAATTTCAACCAAGGTAATGATTTTAAGTTTGTATCCCCATTTGTTAGCTGGAACCTGACAACCTCTGCCTTACAAGGAGGCTTTTTCTTTCGCACGGCTTCTTGCACTAGAGGCTGCATCTGCACCTTCTCCAGGCTGGACCAGATTCTCTTTTTTGACACTGAAAATTTTGCCAAAATGTAAATGATTAACAATCTAGAGGTTACTCTTTTAAACTTAAGACAATCTCAAATCCAGATTACACATCTGACATGCTATTGAATCATACTATTCCCACCAACATGCTAGGTTCATTAGCAGAGCCCAGAATTATAACAAGAGCCCCGGAAAACGGACGTCAAGCTCGACAATCCTCTGTTTTTTACTGCAATAAAGGCAGTGTTTATTCAAATACGGCTCTGACAGTGCACAGAAGACGACACATAGAAGGTCATATTCAGGCAACCTTCCCGTCAGCTAATCGAATGCTAGCTTTCACGTTTTGGAGTTTTAATATATCAAAAAAGAAATTCTATGTTTTAACTGACCTACAAGTATGTGCAATTACAAAGAATCCTGTATTTTTATAACTCACTGAAACTCCATAGCAATGACTTTGTGACTTATTAATATAAAACAAATAAAAATATCATATTTTTTTACATGAAGTCTCAGTCTTCCATAGGTTGCATGATGCAGTTTAAATTTAGTGTCTGACAAATTAAGCTAAAATTTAAATTTAGGTAATAATGGCGAGTTTAGAAATTCCCTTTATTGAAGAATAAAAAACTGAATGGGTTGTCCTCAGATCTTCCAGTTTAAGAAGATTGTGCACTTTAGTCAGAGCGGTGAACCCCCTTAAATGCAGAAAAAGCACAATGATTTCCTCAACAATACCTTGAACCATTCTTTTCTTTGATGGTGGAGCCTTGCAGGGTACATCGTCCTCGGCAGTGTCCGACTGAAGATCTGAAAAGGAGAGCAGAATAGAACATAACAGATTCAATTGATGTTTGAAACCATGGTTTCATAAAAGAAAATGGAAATACTGTAGCATTTGTGCCAGCAAGAGAAAATGCTTTTTTTTTGTATTACAATTTTATCAAGAATTCTGAAGAAGGAAGACCATTTTCAAAGGCCAACACATTTTTGTCTGCCGCACAATGTCTATGTCAAATGAAGGTCAAGGTCAAAGTACATGTCAGAGTGGAGAACCCTCTTAAATGCAGAAAAAGCACAATGAATTCTTTAACAATACCTTGAACCATTCTTTTCTTTGATGGTGGAGCCTTGCAGGGTACATTGTCGTCGTCAGTGTCCGACTGAAGATCTGAAAAGGAGACCAGAATATAACATAAATGATTCAATTGAAGTTTGAAACCGGTAAGTTTTTATAAAAGAAAATGGAAATACTGTAGCATTTGTGCCAGCAAGAGAAAATGTTCTTTTATTCGTAATACAATTTTATCAAGAATTCTGAAGAAGGAAGACCATTTTCAAATGCCAACGCATTTCTGTCTGCCGCACAATGTCTGTCATGTGAAGGTCAAGGTCAAAGTACATGTCAGAGTGGAGAACCCCTTAAATGCAGAAAAAGCACAATGAATTCTTTCACAATACCTTGAACCATTGTTTTCTTTGATGGTGGAGCCTTGCTGGGTACATCGTCCTCGTCCGGCTGAAGATCTGAAAAGGAGACCAGATTATATATAATATAAAGGATTCAATTGAAGTTTCAAACCGTGTTTTTATAAAAGAAAATGGAAATACTGTGGCATTTGTGCCAGCAAGGGAAAATGCTTTTTTTTCTAAATACAATTTTATAAAGAATTCTAAAGAAGGAAAAGAACATTTTCAGACGCCAACGCTTGTCTGTCTGCCGCACAATGTCTATGTCATGTGAAGGTCAAGGTCAAAGTACACATACCAACTGACAAGCTCTGTGGCAAGAAAGTTTTTGAATATGAATAGACTCCATCCAAGAATAAATAAGTTTCAAGAATTTGGATACCGGTATATCACTGTCAGAATTTCTACATATAGGAAACATGTCTTAATTCCATGTAACAGAACTGACACCATGTGCCTTTTCATAAAGTTTTCAAATTATCATTCCTGGTTTACAGAGTAGGTGTGACATCTGTGAATATACTGTAAATATATATGTTTTTTCAAAGCAATAACTTTTATCTAGAAGTACACAAGGTGAATGTTCAAAAAAATGTTGATACTGCACTCTGGTGATGTCAATAAAATTCTTTTAGAAGTATCCAATGCCTTTTATTATACTACGATGTTAATAAGATTTAGTATAATAAGTAATTACCAAAGTCCTCTTCAGCACCATCCTCATCATTTTCTCCATCTTCCTCTTCACTTTCTTCGAAATCTGCAGAATGAACAATATATTGTTTTATTCAACCACACCATCTCCAACAAGCTGGTGGTTGGTATAAGGACCACAACTCCAGCATTCTTTATTCAAATCAATACAACAACTAGTTTGTTTCTGAAAAAAAAATGGCCTGTCTCCCACCACTGCCCAACGATCCCACCCCTTTGTAATGGGACTGGAAATATGAAAAAAAATTACCTGGTATAAGTCAACAAAGCAAACAAATATTGACAAAATTGCATACTAAGCTTAATTAATACTAAGTATTTTATGATAAATTTACAAAACAGTTCGAATTTTATATGCCTCTCGTAGATTTCATAACAGCTTTTGATCAAGGTGGTTCTTTTAAGAAATATGAAACATGGAGATATTTATTTACTATTTATGCCCCATAACACAGTCCCAGTGTGTATATAGTAATAATTTTGTTTCCAAATCATTTTCTTCTGATTTCTGATGTCTCAGATTTTCTCTATAGATTAAAAGAAATCAACAAAATCCTTTTTTTAGATGAGTGAGTTTCTGATTAGGTTTCTATACATATTTATAGCAAACATTGTCCATTAAAACCTGGAGTCCCACATTAATTCATCAATGTCATAAGAAACAAGGAGATAGACATTTCATTATTAAGTTTACGAGCAGTCAGTTTTTCAGCCAAATCATTTTAACAACTGTACCATATTTCTGTACTGAGCAATACATGAGAAATACATATTCACTTCTGACTCAGAATTTCTTTATGTTTTAAATTTGTTTTCATTACATTGCAAAATAGGCAATTCACAACTAGACAAAAACACCTTAAACTAAACTAGCCCGTGAAAAGACCACTGATGCCAAAGACTAAATAATTAAGCACTGCTCTTAATGGACCACGGTCGGCGATCTGATTGGCTGAAAATGTAGGTTATATTCTTAAGTATCAATTCTCAATTTAGTATCTTCAGCCGGTACTGAGAAAATGTGTGGACACTGAGAATTTCTTCTTTTTTTTTTACGACATAACACACACATAATGGACAAGTAACACCTAATGCCTCACACCCACTATCCTTGTAGCTAGAAATCAGAAATTACCTTCAAGATTGATGTCATCCAAGCTACGTCCTGCAAACTGAGCTGCCTTGCCTTCCTCTATGGACATGAGAAGTCGCGACACCTTTGCCAACTCTATCACATCGTCCTGAAGACGGTAAAAGCGTCTGTGCACACTCAGTTCGTGGCCCATGTGACGCGCCAACTCCCCCAATTCTGACTCGGACAGATTGAAAACCTGGAACAAATGCAGCATTTACCAATAATGAGATTGATAACATAACTAAGCTACACTGCATGTATATAGGTAAGTTGCAGTCAATTTTATTCACATCATAATTCCTGAAAAGAAATAACTGCACATAAATCTCAAGTGCCATGTGATTAGGAAGTGGGTTTGTTTGTATGGTTTTAATGTGCACTGACAGAATGTACCGAAACATCATCATCTGCAACATATCACTGATAATTGACACTCTGGCTCACCTGTGACACAGTGGCTAGGTATTTTCTTAGCTTTGTGCTGGTGATTCTTTCTGGGAATTGCAGCTCACAGGCCTGTACTGTCCTTCTGATGCAGTCACTTCCCCTCTTAAAGTTGCTGTCTCCCTGAAAGGAAACAAGTAGTGACATCAAAGCATAAGAGAAATCACTTGCTGCTGAACTGGTTTTGGAAAGTTTTCAAGAGCTACAGACAAGCTTTTGAGATCATTGGATTTATAACTAGTGTTGGTAATTGGACCCTAAATTACAGGACTGATTTAAGGATACTGAAATGATAGACCATCTATTATTCATGTTCTGGTGAGTATTTACTCCAATGTTATTCATGATGTGCTTTCACAATAAAATTAAATAATTTTACAGCATATATTACATCTAGTACATGTAAAAGTAATAATATTTAACTTTTGATTCTTTGAACAATAATCATATTTTTCGGCCCTAGGCTGACTGATTTCTATTTGACGTCCGTTCTACTTACAGTGCAAGGTCGTTGACATTGTTACAGAGCATTCTAATTGATCAGCAAAATTGTGTACGGAGATATTTCCTGATATTAGAACTTTTCCCTATTTATTGAGAATAATCAATTTCTATGCAGGTATATCCAAATGGCAAGCATGAAGTCATTCAATGGATTTACTTTTAAACAATCATTTCCTTGCTAGCCTGGTTTCAAAGACTACAAATTTCGGAACCAAACAGCCATTTGATCTGTTTGTACTTTGGTACTGGCTCCTTTGGCGGCCTGTATGACTAAATACCAAACATGAGTCATATTTGGAAAAATGAATGAAGATTTCAAATGTGAATATTTTTTAATGGAACACAAAATGAAATGAAAACACAGTTGACCGTAATTCTTCACATTCAATATGCTAATGTAGTAGTGACCAAAATGTTGCAGTTTTCCTTTACACATTATAAAAACAACATTTAAAGGATTGGTGTCATTTATGTAAACATTTCATGTTATATGGCCAAGAACCTTTTCTAAAAATACTTCTTGAAGTTTTCCTTTGTTGTTATATAATTTTGTAGACAGAGAAAATTAGGACTGAATTACCTAATTCATTTTCCAGACTTTTCACAGACTGTGGGAACCAAGTAACAAAGTTGAGAACAAACTCGAGTTTATCAAATTTATAGTGCAAAGACTGTAACTCTGACATACCTGTGCAAATACATGCGGATTGCAACTTTTCACCCCTCCTTCTGCCCTTTTGTCCACCAAAGCTTGTATGGCTGCCACCATTGTTTTGGTAAGAAGAACAGGCACGCGCTTGTACTGCTTTCCAACAACTTCTACCAAACTCATTCTAGAAAAGAAAACATTCAGTTAAATAATGTATCCTTTCGAAAAAAAAAACAGTAAGTGTATATTCTGTATACACTATAATCCTCCAACAATAATTTGATGGTTATAACCATTACCTAGAGGAATCCAAAACAAAAAATAGTTAAAACCAGAAACTATGGTCAATGGTCTACGACTCTGATATCACTGATAAATAGAAGAAAACAAAGAACAAACATCTCCCCCCCCCCCAAAAAAAAAACATAGGTCACTTGAAAGCCAAGGTCAAATTTACACAACTGCTGGAAAGGTCTTGTGGCAAGGATATTCATGTACATATATAAAAAGAATCCACAAAGGGATAAGAAAGTTATAGCCAACATGCTGCTGCCACCGACACCCTAACTATGTTAATACCCGATTTTTTACATGCAAGGACATGTCTCAAGAAAATCTTAACAATCAAGGTGCATACTAATGAAGTATATTGTTTCCTGCTTAGAAGTGATAGTCCGCTGTAGATTATCCAGGACTGCTCTACAGGTATCCGTCTAAACTACCAAAATGCATTTAAAACTAAATCAACTTACGTCTTCATCAAATGCTTTTCTATTGGTTGCAATGTTGAAACAAGTTCTTGGTTTTCTCTTCCCCAAGCAGGTCGACCTACAAACTGTGAAGTTAGCATCTTTGACCCCTCACTCGCCCGTCTTTTGTTGAAAAGTATGACTCTAGCGACTGTTACTTCTGCAAGCGCATTCCAGTGACTTGCGCATGGGCAGTCCAGCAACAAACTTGTCCTTTCAACGGTGGTAGTCTCTAAGTAGTTCTGAAGCAAACAAGAATAAACTGTAAAGGAGCCATACTTATGGAGTATATATTTTATGGCAACTTTAACCCAACACTGATCTGCAGAAAAAATACAGCATCATTTGCGTACACAAGTTTTTTTTTTAAGATTTGACCTACTGACCTAGTTTTTTGAACCAACATGACCCACTTTTGAAGAATTTATAAAGACAAGCATCCTGACCAAATTTCATGAAGATCTGATAAAAAATGTAGACTCTATTGCGTACACAATCTATAACTGTTGCTGACGCACGATGCCGGACAAATGATGATCAGAAGAGCTCACATTGAGCACTTCATGCTCAGGTAAGCTAACAAATTGTTAGAGGAACACTTGATTATGCTACACACCAAATATCATAGCTCTATGCCTGGTTTTGGACAAGAATATTTTTAAAGTTTTTCAAGTTGCCAAGGCAACCAGAATTCTACATGGAATTCTTTGAATCACTTTGGTACAGCTTCGTGCAAGGAACATCCCTGCCAAGTTTCACGAACATTTGCCAAGCGGTTTAGGACGATATGTTATTTGAAGTTAAGGTAAAATGTTGAGGTGAGCTAATAGACAGATTACAACTTAAGGTACAAAATTGCATCTACTGGTTCACATAATAGGGATAATTTTACTCACCACATATTTCAAAAGATCCTCTGTCAATGGTAGAAGTACTTTCTTGTTATATTTCCTTTCTGATAGTGTGTGATGTGCAAGAGAGGAGACTGCTTCAGAGAATTCCTCAGTATACAGGCTGATAAACTGATCTGTTTCATCTTTTTTTGAAATTTCCAGTTTTCTGATGGCTTGGCCTCTTTTCAACACAGCAATTTTCTTCAAAAGCTGGCCTGCTTTCAAAGCTAAAGAAGGTTTTTTAAATGTTCTGGTTCCAGTTGATGATCCTTCTGTGGATTCTCCAGACATATTACCCACAGCTTTCAAACATATGTCAAATTTACTGGGTGTAATAAAATCATCAATATCAGCCGACTCTAGACCAGTTAGAGATCTCAGTTCAATTTTGACTCTTCCAAGAATTCTTAATTTCTCTCTGACTTGACAAGCACGTTGGAGGCCAAGCTTTCGTAGTTGCACCTTTCCAAACAGTAGTAGCAGTTTGTCATTCTTCACAGCACGGCTGACATCGTCCATATGAAAGCGCTTCACAACATGATCAATGAATTCTTCACTGTCTGATCCAAACACATCTGTTCCTAAAGCCCCTTGAAGTATGTATTCTGCTGAACGGACGCAATCATCTGCCGATTTTTTTACCTCTACTGCATTACTGACATTGATTTTCTCTTCTTTGAAAGAACAAGTTTTTACATGTCTCCAAAGTTCACCTTTCACAAAGAATGTCAAACAATATGGGCATGGAAGATAATTGCTGGCAGAACTTCCCTTCTCTTGTGCTGGGCGCCTTCCAACATAAAAAACACCGTTCTTTTTTATCAACACACTAATGTTATGGTTGAAGTTTCCCAGGTTCCGGTATTTTGCAAACACCCTCTTTCTCTTGGCTGAATCATCTGCGGAATTTTCCTTGGATGTGGATGGCAGCTGCCCAATCTCTGGGACATCTTGATGAGCCTTTTCCAAATGTCTTGCCATTTTACTAACGGATTTTTCGCAGAAGAAACAGCAATGCTTTTTCGAGTAGTCTCGTTTTTCTGAATCTGTTACTGTCTGTATAACAATTTCTGGAGAAAAAATAAATAAAAAATTACTAAGGCATTTGGTATATCTGTATATGGTGGCAATCCTGTGCATAAATTCAAAATGTGTATGGTTTACATTCTTGGCATCAGACGATGACAATGCAGACATGTATGAGTTTTTGAACTATTTACTCAGTTGGGTGGTACATGTACATCCTGTCGTTTGTAACTGTGTTTTCCCATACTGACAGAAGAGGACCCAACCTTAGAATAAAACATTTTCTTCATTGTTATTCCATCGTTGACAAAAAGGCTTTGTAATATATTTAACAATAGAAATGAAAGTCCATATAAGTTATGCAAATACACTCAACAATGAAGTTAACCAGTTTACATAATTTATGCAGATTAAAAAGAAAAATAAAACAAAACATGCTGCGTTCAGATTTACACCATGCAGGCTTGCAACACTAGCATTTAAGCCTACCATTAAAGACTGAAAGACTCTCTGACTTGCAGGTTGTTATGGAAGTAATTGTTGAATCTAGAAATAATTTGGTCACATGAAATAATATCGGACAAAAGCTGTGAACAGTATTTTCCATGATGCCAGATTTACTGGAGTATATTCTCTAATCAAGAGACAGTTTTAGAACATCTGTTGAGTCTGTGGATAATTCTTATTGATAGAAGTTATTAAAACACAACTGCACTAAGCGGAGACAGAAAAAGACAAGTGCATATTTTGTTTGATTGTGTTAAGTGATGAGGATAGCTACACATACTTAACACCGCATTACTTAACCTGAAGACCTACTACAGGTAATATACATGATCTTTACAGGTCTTTGCGCGACCACATTGCCAAAACCATGCATTTGTTTCCTACAAGAAGACTCCATTTCCAAATGGACGGAATGTGCTGAGTAGTTACGAATGAGGAAAATGGAAATCACTAGTGGGCCATGCCGGAGATGGCAGTGTTTTTATGAGTAAAAATGATCGCTGTTTCCTGAAGATCTTTGGAGTAACTGGGAAGAGACTGGATGGAGCTTAAAACATGACGTAGAATTGCCTATTCTTGTAATTGAACATTTTACAGTCTGGATGGTACTTTGCTGATTTTGATTTCCCATTTCAGGTCTGCTTTACTAAACTTGTTTATCTCCGCATGGAATTCACATATATTTATTTCTGCAAATTTCCTTGTTTTTTTTTCACACTTCTTCCCTGTTTTGTAATCAGTGCCATATACTACATAGGTGTTTACGTAAAAGACAAAACTGCAGTGTAAGGAATACATTTACACAAGACTGGAGGAGAGCATGGAAAAGCACAGATACAAGATTGGGTTTACAACTTGATAAGGGTAAACTGTCTGAAAACACACGTGCATGTCCACATTTTCGATGTCAGATGTGAAGAATGTACACCATACTCAGTTCTAATTTTGGCACAGGATGGCTTCAATACAGAATGACTTGTATGTATCTGATATATAGCACTGACACACTGGAAAAAAACACAATTGTTTGCCGAATTTCACAACAAAAATGTAAAATTCATAAGGGACTTTTCTTCAGCCTTTTCACTATCTTCAGGAACCAATTTCTGTGAAGACATTAAATTTCGTGGGTAAAAATGTTTGTGGATTTTCCATTTCTGAATTTCATGGGTACATAAATTTGTTGGTTTTTCGTTTTCTTAACAAGTTGACAGAGCATGCTGTTATATTCCTTGAATTGAATTTGTGGATATGTCAACTCATGAAATCCCACAAAATGAACCCAGCAAAACTTATAAATCACAAGCAATTTGTACTAAAAAGCACATTGTTGCTGCAATATGTAGGATTTACCTTCTTTTTCTGGAATAGATCCTGTTGTTGAATCCGCAGATACCTTTATTGGGCCCTTTGAGAGAAAAAGTATATATAATTATTCATTTAATAACAACAGACAGGTATTTCTGTTTTATTTTGAATATTTATACCAATAATGAAAATTACTCATGACATAGATTTGCTAAACTTTTAACTTGCAGTTTCAATTGTCTTTGTTCAAGTTACACAAAAGCTACATTGAGCATAATATGCCAGTTCTTGCAGAAAGCTGACTCATGAGTGACTACTATCTGTATACACAAAGAACAAAGCACTTACAGATGAATAGACATTCCTTATAAACCATGAATGTATTCTAAACAATATAATCTCTCTAATACCAATAAACAAATCTGGCATAGCTCACCTGTACTTCAATTATTTCTGAGGCTTCAGAATCTGATACTGTTTCAAGGTGAGGATCACCTGCTGATCCTACTACATTCAATAGCAAGTCGTGAGGATCTGTATGGTCATCATGATCAATGAAGACTGTTACAACACCTGTTGGGCAAAATTAGTCTTGCATCTATTACTGACAAAAAACTAAGTATTAGACATTACACTATTCTAAGCAGTATAGCCAAAGACCACAATCAACTCCATTCATTTATGGAAGTCGGTAAACTACACTTGTGCAAAGTGCCTTGCAGTTCAGTACCTTGCAGTAAAAAAACAACTTTTCTACATGCAACACTTTGTCTCAACAACGTATGTTTTAAACTGTCAACTCTGAACAAAAGTGCCAAACTGTCGCAATATTTGCCTGTCAGACATTCGATTAAAACACCACGAAGAAAATGTCTTATTTTAACTAACAAATACCAGTAAGACATTATCAATCAATTTCATTCAGAGTCACCAAGATTTGCATGAGAGCATCCCTACTACACTAAATGAATACAAAGATTATAACTAGCACTCACAAACTGTAGTTATTCACTCACTTCATTCACAGTCACCAAGATTTGCATGAGAGCATCACTTATACACTGAATGAATACAAAGATTATAACTAGCACTCACAAACTGTAGTTATTCACTCACTTCATTCAGAGTCACCAAGATCTGCATGAGAGCTTCACTTATACACTGAATGAATACAAAGATTATAACTAGCACTCACAAACTGTAGTTATTCACTCACTTCATTCCGAGTCACCAAGATTTGCATGAGAGCATCACTTATACACTGAATGAATACAAAGATTATAACTACCCACTCACAAACTGTAGTTATTCACTCACTTCATTCACAGTCACCAAGATTTGCATGAGAGCATCACTTATACACTGAATGAATACGAAGATTATAACTACCCACTCACAAACTGTAGTTATTCACTCACTTCATTCAGAGTCACCAAGATTTGCATGAGAGCATCACTTATACACTGAATGAATACAAAGATTATAACTAGCACTCACAAACTGTAGTTATTCACTCACTTCATTCACAGTCACCAAGATTTGCATGAGAGCATCACTTATACACTGAATGAATACAAAGATTATAACTAGCACTCACAAACTGTAGTTATTCACTCACTTCATTCAGAGTCACCAAGATTTGCATGAGAGCATCACTTATACACTGAATGAATACAAAGATTATAACTACCCACTCACAAACTGTAGTTATTCACTCACTTCATTCAGAGTCACCAAGATTTGCATGAGAGCATCACTTATACACTGAATGAATACAAAGATTATAACTAGCACTCACAAACTGTAGTTATTCACTCACTTCATTCAGAGTCACCAAGATTTGCATGACAGAATCACACCAAATTACAACCTAAATTATATACAACAGGGATCAATACTGTAGCAGTTTTAGCATGGGTGTTGAAAAGATGAATGCAGAATAATAAAACAGACGTGTCTTTTTGACATGAACCTCCCTGCCTGGGTATGGACACAAACTGATGTCATCTGTTAAACAACATTACTGCATGAACTGCTGCCTCACACAGCAAAATATGGAAGCAAATTTTGGGGTAGGTTTCAACAAATGCCTCAAGCCATGAAAGAGAAAGACTAAGCACCACACCTTTAAAACAGTACCTGTATATGATTAAAGAGCTAAGACAAATTTCAGATAATGATGGGTACCTGCAGGTTCTGGTTCCCTATCAATTTCTGAACTGCTCTGGTGGCAGTACTCCTGCTTGCCCCTTGTTTGCTTCTGCTCCACATCCTAAAACACAATAATTGTAAACTTTATTGCCATCACTTAATTAAATCATTGAAAACGATTGTTTTCGATGCATTCCAGACCAGTAAAATACAGAATGTTGTATTTAATCGTATGATCACTCAGGTAAATTAGTGTACCGATTTCACAACAAATAAATCAATAGCATGTTTGCTTCAGGGTATTTGAGAATTAAATTGGGTTATGCCATTAATATCAGTCTTCTTTTATCAGTCACTGTTGAAACACCCTTATTCTGAAACTGTGGAATGTTGAAAGCTAATGAATCTGAGCAAGTTGGATCCTAGTTTCACACAATCTCTGCCCTACCTTGCACTTTTCCTCTTTCTGAGCCTTGATCTCAGGAGTTGCGAGTTCTTCCCCTTGCCGAGTCTTGATGACCTGAGCGAGGTAGACTTTTCGTCTCTGAGCTTTGACCTCCTGAGCTTGATCATGTCCCAATTTCTGAGCCCCAATCTCCTCAGCTGTGCCATATTCCCTTTTCTGAGCCTTAATCTCCTGAGCTGTGCAACTTTCCTCTTTCTGAGCCTTGATCTCTAAAGCTGTGTCAACTTTCCCTGTCTGAGCTTCGATTTCCTGAAATGGGCCACCATCCTTTTTATGAGCCTTCATCTTATGAGCTGGATCATATCCCCCTTTCTGAGCCTCAATATCCTGAGCTGCGTCACGTTCCCCATTCTGAGTCTCCATATAATGTACTTGGTCATCTTCCCCGATCTGAGCCTCGATTTCCTTAGCTGTGACACCTTCACCTATTCTTATCTCCATCTCCTGTGCTGGATTTTGTACTCCTTTCTGAACCTCCATCTTCTTAGCTGGATCTTGTCCCCCTTTCTGAGCCTCCATCTCCCGAGCTGAGTTATCTTCACCTTTCTGAGACTCCATCTCCTCAGCTGGATCTTGTCCCCCTTTCTCCGCCATTTCCTGAGACTGGTCATATTCCCCTTTCTGAGCCTCGATCTCCTTAGCTGAGACATCTTCACCTATCTGAACCTCCATCTCCTGCGCTGGATCTTGAACCCCTTTCTGAACCTCAATCTTCTGCACTGGATCTTGAACCCCTTTCTGAACCTCCATCTCCTGAGCTGGATCTTGACCCCCTTTCTGAACCTCAATCACCTCACCTGGATCTTGTCCCCCTTTCCGATCCTCCATCTGCTGAGCTGGATCTTGTCCGCCTTTCTGAGCCTCCATCACCTCACCTGGATCTTGTCCCCCATTCCGAACCTCCATCTCCTGAGCTGGATCTTGTCTACCTTTCTGAACCTCCATCACCTCAGCTGGATTTTGTCCCCCTTTCTGAACCTCCATCTCCTGAGCTGGATCTTGTCTACCTTTCTGAACCTCAATCACCTCACCTGGATCTTGTCCCCCTTTCTGATCCTCCATCTCCTGAGCTGGATCTTGTCTACCTTTCTGAGCCTCCATCTCCTCAGCTGGATCTTGTCCCCCATTCCGAACCTCCATCTCCTCAGCCGGATGTTGTCTACCTTTCTGAGCCTCAATCTCCTCAGCTGGATCTTGTCCCCCATTCTGAACCTCCATCTCCTCAGCTGGATCTTGTCCCCCTTTCTGAGCCTCTATCTCCTCAGCTAGATGTTGTCCCCCTTTCTGGGCCTCCATCTCCTCAGCTGTGACACCTTCACCTATCTGAACCTCCTCCTGAGCTTGATCTTGTCCAAATATCTGGGCCTCCAACTCTTCAGCTGTCACACCTTCATCTATCTGAACCTTTATCTCCTCAGCTAGATCCTGTCCCCCTTTCTGAACCTCCATCTCCTGAGCTGGATCTTGTCCACCTTTCTGAGCATTTGAGCCCTCCATCTCCCCAGCTGTATCTTGTCCCCTTTTTTGGGCTGCCATCTCATCGGCTGAATCTTGTCCCCCTTTCTGGGCCACCATTTCCTGAGCTGTGTTATCTTCCTTTTTCTGAGCATCCATCTTCTGAGATAGGTCATCTTCCACTATCCGAGCCTCAACCTCCTTAGCTGTGTCACCTTCACCTTTCTGGGCCGCCATCTCTTTAGCTGGATCTTGTCCCCATTTCTGAGCCTTCGTCTCCTCAGCAGAGTTATCTTCACCTTTCTGAACCTCCATCTCTCGAGCTGATGCCTCAATACACTGTGCTGGGTCATCTTTCTCTATCCGAGCCTCGATCTTCTGCGATGAGTCATAGCTCCCTTTCTGAGCCTTGATCTCTCGAGCTGAAAAATAGTTATCAACAAGTCAATGAGGATTGCAGTGGCAATACAAAAGTTCCCTACCAGTCTATAGCATCATTATTTGCAACGCTTTGTCACTACATGCAATTAAGAATATTTATTGAAAACTTTAACATTTTTTTAAGTTGAACAAGTATCATTAACCTGGCTTAACTACTTTTTAAAGTTATAGCAAAATCCCATTTTTAGTCTTTCTTTTTTTTGCATTTCTGTTACCATAGCAAACACAATTTCCAAGGTATCAAAAAGAACAAACCTACAAATTATATTTCAAGAATTTGAACAAATTATTGCAACTGCTCATGAAGATGTCATATAATGGTTTCCTGACCTATTCCAAAGCCATTCTTACATTTTTGTTTGTGAATTACAGTATCTATAACACCACTAAGAACAAGTAGAACTATCAGGAGGCGAATAGTTATTGGAGCACACATTAGCATGGGCAGAAATTTGCATGAAAAATAAGGCCTGTCAATAAAATTGATTATTTATGATTTAACTGTGTGGAATTTCTATAGGAATTCAGACCAATAAGGAAGATGATGGTTATTTATTGTCTTTGATTTAAATGATAATGTTTGTGCCCTAGTTTATACAAAACAAATTCTGGTTTGACATGTAACTGCTGATAGAATTATTAAGAAACTAGAGATGTCACTAAACATTAGAAGCCCCCAACATTGCTTTAACACAGACACCCATCAATCATTAAAAGGCCTTTTAATCTGTCATTTTTCAATAAAAAAAATCACTGTGAACTTGACATTCGACTAGGGACTTCAAAATCAATAGTGGTCATCTGCTAGTCATGACTTACGTCCCGACCAAGGTCCATGAACCTAGGCCCAATCATTTACTACTTATTTATCACACAAGAATTTTAAGCCTATAGTAACTGTGACCTTGAAAGTTGAATTCAAGACCTCAAAATCAGTAAGGGTTTTCTACTGACATTGGATAATGTCCCCACAAAGTTTTATTAACCTAGGCCCTTTTGTTCTCTTGTTATTGATTAGACAAGGATTTCTAGTTGATAGTAACTATGACATTGACCTTTAATCTAGTGACCTCATCATCACAAACCACCCTACCAATCTTCATGGACCTAAACCGAACTCTTCTCTGGTTATTAATCAGACAAGGTTTTCAGCTGACGGTCACTGTAACCTTAACCTTTGGCCTCAAAATCAATAAGGGTCATCCACTGGTCATGAACAACATCCCTATAAAGGTTAATGAACCTAGGCCTATCGTCTATCTGGTTACTGATCGTTCAAGGATTTTGGGACTTACATATGTATGGACAACAGCAACACTAAGAACAGTGGGAGGCATAAAAATATTCAAAAATGTCTGAGGACTACTCGCCTCCTGGAACTCATAACAAGTAATTTAGAACTTTTTTCAAAGTAACTGTGACAAATGATACCTTTAACTTCTGCCTGTAAAAAGGAAATTCAAACATTACTGCATACAGAGCATTTGCACATGCAGAAACACACACACATAAGGATTTGTTATGATTCTACTTGTTAAGGCACTAGCATAACCACTTATTGATAGATAGCTATGTATCCTAGAGATATTTCTACCAGCACTTTTAATGCCAAGCAGGAAAAAATCCTCATATATACATGTAAGATTGGAACTAATTTATTAAATTGCTACCATAACTTATTGAAACTGCAATACCTTTTCCCATGGAAGCTCAGCCAAACCATAATCATAGGTTATTTCCTCTCCAACTTCAATATCCCTGCATAAAGAAAATGATAAAACTTGTTTCATATTAGGGTTTGTTTTAACAAGAGCTGTCCACGGACGGCGCACTCGACTATTCAGTCACTCCACATATTCTATATCACCAATGGTTATTTAAGTATATGCATAAAAGCTACTTATACATGCAAAACTTTAATTCTTTCAGTCCAAAAAAGGGGCATTATTAGTAAATAAAATTTAACTCCACCAGTGGTAATTGAAGTATATGCATAAAAGTGGCTTGCACACAAAACTTTAACCAAATATTTTAAGTCCAAAAAGGGGCATAATCAGTAATAAATTTAGTCAAGAGTTATCTATCTTGACCGTATAATGCCCCTGAACATTGTGGTAAAGTTTTAACTCAATATCATCAGTGGTTATTGAAGTATATACATAAAAGTTGGCTTGACACAAAACTTTAACCAAATTTTCTGAGTCCAAAAAGGGGCATAATTTGCATAAAAATCCACCCAGAGTTAAGTAACTTAGTTATTCCAATAGTTTTAATGACTAGGAAGCCTCATGTAACGTTTCAATACAATATAAATGTAACGGTTTTTGAGAAATTCAGTACTTGCACGCAAAACTTTACCAAAAGTGTGGCGCCGACGCTTGGGTGAGTAGAATAGCTCTCCTTATTCTTCGAAAAGTCGAGCTAAAAACTGCAGACATGTCAATGCCTAAAACCTCATGATAAACGACCATAACTCACTCATCCAAATGGAACAGAACTAGGTTAGGTGTCAAATGTTCCATGTTGGGGAGCGTTCTCTGGATCTGTCCAAAGACACCAAGTACTGGTTCTTCCCAGGAAACGGACTCGAGAACGTCTCTATAAGCCTAAGGCTTTCGATGCAATCGAGCTAAAATAAATAAGTTTAAACTAAATGTTCATGTTAGGCCTTTAGTATCAAAGAAATCCAAGCAAGGAATGAAGAGAAGTGGAGATGACAAGATTTACAAGACCATCAAGCTGTTGATAAATACATACCTTGTGGCAAACAGTACAAGTTGTCCTTGAATCTCCTTCATCGATGCATTTCTTTCATTTTTGTTACCGTGGTTAACTAACCTTCCCAAGCGGCCTGATTCCCTGGAGGCATCAGTGCTAAAATTAAGTTACAAAAACTGAATGAGAATCTAGTCACTGCAGATACACAAATAAAACTTACAAGACCTAATTGAGTAGTATATATACTACTCAAAGCTTGCTAAGCACCAGGATTTTGTATAGCGGTCATTTTTGCTGCTGGCTTTTCATGCTCCGGTTGTTGGCATTTTTTTAGAGCTTGCTGTATTGTCTTTATGGAGGTAGTTAATAATGCCCTTTGGTTACATCCACTCAACAATGACAACAGTTTGAAGTTGGTAAGGCGGGAAAAAGTAGAAACTTCAGTAGGAATTGAAATTTCTCAAACTTTTATTGAAGGGTCAAGTTTGAGAAATTTCAACACCAACTGAATTTTCGACTTTTCCCACCCAACCAACTTTAAACTGCTGTCATGGTTGATTGGACGAATCCAAATGGCATAATAACCTAATTCCAGAAAGGCAATATAGTATCCATCAAAAAAATGTGACAACCTGAATGACGAAAGGCCGACAAGAAAAAAATACCGCTATACAAAAATCTGGTGCTTAGCAAACTTTGAGTATATATATATATATGAAGTTTTGTTAAAAAGACCTGCATTTGGATTACTAGTCTCGAGGAATGGTTTGGATTGGATTTTGTATTTTACGCTGTTTTTTGACAACGAGGTCATATCACGACGTCCAGTTCACCTAACCAGCGCTCTTGGGTTCACCAGTACTAGCCGTCTATCTCCGCAAGCAACTGAGTGCTCCCTCACATGAGTCAGCTGTGAGGGACAACTAAACACTAGACTTTGACGCAATGCCTAGGTTCAATTATCAAGGAGAAAGTTTGCCGCTCCTGGTGGGCTCGAACCCCTGATCCTTGCATTCGGAGTCCCACGCTCTAACTCGAAGAATGAATCCTGCAGTTTTAGACATGTAACAAATGCGTGAAAACATAGTCGGAGAACACACTAGTTAATCAGCTTACCCACCTTTAAGAGTAACAGAGCTCGGTAAACATTTTTTTCACCGCTAACCACAAAGCAGTCAACCAACATCAATATAATTACTAGCCCAAGAGTACTCTAAACGTTTCCAGGGTGTAACCAGGGTATAACTCTTCTGAATAAATAACTAGCGTTATTTTAAATTATGCGTCTCATTACACATTAAATGCCTGTGTCAGTAATATTAGTAGTTATAAAAGTCATAAAATTTAGCTCTCTGAAGCCACTTACCATAATTTCTTTCCTCCAGAGGTAAAGAAGAAACGAAACCCTGTTGGAATACATTCCCGCCTCTCCCCTTCGGCTGCAGAAATTGTTTCTCCTGCATAGTGCAGGAGAAATGCCCCAGCACTCCTCCACTGGGTTGTAACAATTCCCCTTCCTAAAGAGACAGATGTAAATTTCAAAGTACCTGTACTTCAAATCATGCCAAATATATGATTTAATTACACATTTCCAACATGCTCAAAAGGTGAAGTATCAGGGTGCCGTTTCACGGACACATTTACGCTAGCGTAAGTAGAGACATGCGAGAACTGCCTGACTGGTCATCCACCATAATACAAAATAAAACCTTTGTTGAATTAAATGTAAATGTAAATTGCTGTATATAAAAAATCAAACCTTAGAAACAAATCATTATTAACCCATACTGGTAAATGAAAGTCATTTTCTTGGTTTAGGCAATAGGTAACAGACCTGTCCAAGTGAGCAAAATGTAAAGAGGACAGTAGTAATTCCAAGTGAGGTGCCCAAATAGTAAGAAAGTGATGACTAAGCTAGCAATTAACTTACCCATTAAACCATGTATCCAAACTTTTGAAAAAAAATGTTTTTCTCTTCTAATAGAGATACACAGAGTTCCCAGACAGAAAAACTATGGAACACAAGGAGATATCCATTGCAGTACAGAAGCACATCACAGTTAGACCTTTCAAATGATGTTAAAGATCCAAGTAAAGTGTTAACATCTTTTGTCAGTAAAAATATTGATGGCAGATTATCCATTTCTAAGCACATGTCTGACTACATCTAAATATAGGTACGGTGACATCACATCCTGTGCAAATGTCATCATAACTTTTTACCAATCTGATTTTTGTTTACAAGTTCTACTCAGGCTCTATTTGTTTAAATTATTTCTTTAGATAGATTTCAGATCTTTCAGGGATTTTTTTCAAGATTTTTGGACAATGACCCATACTCATGGATAATCAGTTACACATGCTTATACAGCATCATAGCCACGCTGAGGCACACCGAGGCACCAGCTGCCTCAGTTAAAATTAGCAGACCAAAAACAGTTATAAAATACTTGAAAGTTAGATATCATATAGTGTCAGAATAATGTCAGTTGTCCCATAGTCACAGAATTTGAGGCACTTATGACTATTTTCGCACCATATAATTCCTGACATAATACCAAATTTATTACGGTTCCATAAATTGTTTATGTTTTTCGAGGTCACAATATTAAACAAAGCCGCTTTAAGCATAGTGTTTTACACTTCTTCTATGCATATGGTAAAATTATAACTTTATTGTTACTAAACTACTATGTATAACTTCAATACTTCGGGTTAATTTGTTTTAAAGCATGATTTAAGTGCCTTCCAAAACGCAACAGAGACGTACTAGGTAAAAAAAAACCCGAAAAAAATGATGTCTGTGGACAGCGCTAAACTATTCGGATCCTTGTCACAGACAAACTCTACATGTATGTATGACCAAGTTTCATTGAAAGTTAGAATCACAAAAATTAAAAGTAAGATATAAAGTAGCACACATATTTTTAAGTATATTTTAAACAAAATCTTCTTTTAAATTATAGCCAACTGCCAGAATTTGAACTAAAAATTTCCTAGTCATCCAGGACATAACTTGTATCTAGGCCATACAGAGTTTCCTAACCTCATAGTGCACTGGCCCTGAACACTAGTGTGCAACTTGTATAAAGTAAAAGGATTGAACAGCTTTCGAGATACTGCAACCTGCATCAAAATTTTAACTTAAAATTTGCTGAAGAACTTAAAACATCAAATTCTAACTCAGGGGACATTAATTTATGTCTAGGGCCATACAGAGTTAGGTAACCTAACTGTGACAGTCACAACACTTGTGTGATGTGTCAAATCAATTGATTTATGTTTTTTTAGATACAGCAACTTGCCACAAAACTTTATCTTCCCATTTCTATGTCAGTCAGAGGACATACTAGTAACATATACCAAGGGCCATACAAAGTTACAGGACGTGTTACATCCATGTATTTGTTTATAAATTCTGGAAGTCTGTAACTTGACCTTGAACAGTTTTAAAGTTATTTCCATTTTCCACAAACTTTTTTGTGTACGAAGGGCAATAATTCTGCAAGTATGTTTGCCAGTGTTGTAGGACATGTCACAGGCAAGTATTTTTGAATCAGAAGCAGATTCTGAAAATTTGAGACTTGTATCTCAGAAAGTCTTTAAATTATATCCATTTTATGAAAACTTCATCCAAACTTCTATGTTTAATAAAGAGCAACAATTCTGAAGTATGTTTACAAGAATTATGGGGACTTGTAACAGGCAACTATTTTGTAATCATAAGCAAGTCCTAAAAGTCAGAGGCAATTAAAGGGGCCATACCTTTTGTGCAACAGAAATATACATTAACAAGCATTATGGTAAAATTGTTATAAACTATTTGAAATGAGTACACAAACATTCTTTTAAATTTTAAACTTGTTAAAATCCACATAATAGATGTAGAACGGCATGCCAAATTACTATACGTAAATTATAAAATCTTTTTTGACTGTCATAGTCAAAAAAGATTTTATCAACTATTACATTTGGCAAACAAATGCCTCTGAACATAAATGCTATTTTGTTATTCTGCAATATTTTCTGAGTAGGTTGAATTGTGCTTTGTAATTAAAACGTCTGAGATTTATAATTGTATCACTTTTGAACAGTTTAAGTTATTTCTATTTTATAACAAGAGCTGTCGGAGAACAGCGTGCTTGACTTTTCTTGTGCTTGTCAGACTTGCTAGCTTTATTTCTAAACCAATCTGTCCCGATAATATTGTCGCCAATTAACCAGTAAAAAGTTAATTCAGTTCTCAAGTTACTAAATGGAAAGCATTTTTTTTAATTTTCAAAACAGTGACCTAGATCTTGACCCCACCAATCATATATGTAATGTAATGAAATGTCTCACTATATCATATCAATTCACTGAGTTTCATTAAAATATTTCAATTTGTTCCAGAGTTATTAAGCAGAAACTGTTTTAGAACTAAACAGTGACCTTGACCCCACCCAACCCACTCCAAATGCAGTCCCAAGTAAAATATTGCTTTAGGGTATCTATATATGAAAAAATCATTCTTGAGTAAGAGAATGGAAATCTATTCTGTGGGAATGTAAAATGTCTAAGTGTAAAAAGGCCCCAAATTTTGACATATTTTAAACAAGAGTTATCAAAGTTGGCCTATGAATTTATTTTAATATCAGAAATAAGTGTTTAAGTTTGAATGAAAACTATTTTGTCATTCCTGAGAAACAAGCAGACTGAAAAACTTCAACCTTCAAAAATAGCTGGCATATAAAAGTCTAAGTAATAAAAAGGCCAATAACTTTACAAAATTAAAACACAAGTTACCTAACATGACAAATGAGTTTATTTTCATATGGGGGATAAATGTGTCAAGTTTAAATAAAATGCCTCAAGCCATTCCTGCCACACTAGCTTACGGAAATTTTAACCTAACCAAATAGCATTCAAGGTAATTTTCTAAGTGTAAACTTTCCCTATGGGTTCATTTTAATTTAGGGAACTAATGTTTCATGTTTGAATAAAATCCCACAAGCCATTCCTGAGATACTAGCTTACCAAAAAACTTTAACCTGCCAAAATAGCTTGCACTATTACTATTAGTTTCCAAGTTAAAAAAGGCCCCTAATTTTGACAAATTTCAAATTAAAGTTACCAAACTTGGCCTATGTGGTCATTTCAATATAAGCAACTAATGTTTCAAGTTTGAATAAAATCCCACAAGCCATTCCTGAGATACTAGCTTACTGAAAAACTTTAACCTGCCAAAATAGCATGCAATGTAAATTTTATAAGTGTAAAAAGGCCTATAATTATGACAAATTTCAACCTAGAGTTACCAAATTTGGCCTATGGGTTCATTTTAATATGGGAAACAAATGCTTGAAGTTTGAAAGGAATCCCTCAAGCCATTCCTGAGAAACGAGCTTACCGAAAAACTTAAACCAAGGCGGACGCCGACGCGAGTAGAATAGCTTGCCTTTTCTTCGAAAAGTAGACCTAAAAACTATACCCAATGCAAATAGCGAAGTTAATTGTATGCTCCGATCATGGGTGTATTAAAATTTACCTTTCCCTGGAAAACACTTGATTTCAAACCCTGGTGGGTCATCATCCTTATGCAGCCATTGTTCAGCTTCGCTTACTGGCTTTACTCTTTTAGCACGACCTGAAATGCAAATCTTGATCAAGCAGTCTGCTTAAACACACTTTGAAGCTTGCAGGCCTTTTTCTGAACATTTATAGGAGGGACCCTAGAAAAAGTTCAAAATATGCATGCCATTATACAAAGTGGCAGGGATACTAACTGATAATTGTAGAACAACTTATGAATCCCAATGGACTCACGCGTTTTAAAACTATGCGTCCCAGAGAATTTGTATGAGTCCCGTGGAATAAAAAATGACTAGTTCTAGAACAATTTAATCAAGTAAAATGCCATAGAACCATACTTTATAGAAATAATAAGGGAATAAGGTACATAAAATGACAAAACTATAAGCCTAAAATTAACACTATGGCATTAATTGTTCAGCATCTAGCACTTGTCATATTAAGAATTATAACAAACACTGTCGCTTTTGACATACATGTCGCTCACAAAAAACATGCAAATCTAGCACGTGCGCGTTTCCCATGGTAACGTTCCATGTCAATATATGGAACATGTTAACTTTTATGTAGTCAGTCGAAATGTCAAAGATCTATATTTTCATCTTCTTTTGTCTGTACACTATTTAATTTATCTATTTCAACCTTCTATCTATATAATTATCAAAGCAGACGTTAGGAACACCCTGTCAATAAGGGAATTTTCATTTAAATGTTGTCTTTTTCCTAAAGTAAAGCAGATCATATATGATTTTAATCTAGTCTACAGTTTAAAACTATATAGTATAGCCAGCATATTTTTTACCTTATATAGCAGTCGCCGCTTAATGTGTCTTCCCCTCCCATGGTTTTTTCTCGGGTTTAGGGGAAAAGGCCTGGCCTTTAATTTTGGGGAAAATTACACGATAAAAAGTCCAGAAAGGGAAAGAAATTGCAAGTGTAGCTTTGAATTTCGGGGAAAGGTGCATTTCATAAGGCCCCTTTGATATAAGGAAAAAAATCCCTGCCTCAAGAATTTTTTCCCTTCCTTGAAAAAAATCCCCTCCTGTATTTACAAAATTTTTAACATTAGATCGGCTGTTTGTTTGATTTTTATAATTTTACGACATTAAACGTGTATAAACCCGGTTTATTATCCATACAAAAATGAAATCGGGCGTGCTGGGCAAAAGGAACGATTTACAGCATAACAAACAAATGTATCACAATTGGAAACACTACACCGGTAAAATTCAAAAACCTATATTGTACTATGGGTCTAAAATTTGAGATTTACATGATTCTTATGACTATTGAAAAAGCGGAAGTATAAGGTTTATAAGGTCTTAACAACTAATAGTAACTTTGTATATGGAGAAATTGGAAGAACAAATCTATGAACAGTAGAACTCTAAAATTTAGACTAAATGCAATCAGATACTGGTTCAAAGTGTATTCTTTCACATCATGTATTTTTGTACATTGTAAAAAAAATTCTCAATGTATGATTTAGGTATATATTCTGTATTTGAAATAGACCATACTTGTCCCACAGATGTCAAGGCAGAGGAAATTCGTGGAAGAATTTCATACATGGAGGGAGAGTATCTTCCACGAATTTCCTTCTGCCTTGACATCTGTGGGATGTCGTGCAGACCACAGTGGGTAATTTTACGTTGGGCGCCAATGTAACCCAACTGAAAAAAACCCAAGCCACAATGGGAATTGAACCCGGAACCTCCCGGTTCATAGGCAAACGCTCTACCGCGTCGCTATAAAAGCTAGCTCTTATAGCAAGGCAGTATAAGTGTCCTTTATACATCACCCTACTACAAATGCTTTACATTTAATGTAAAGTTACAGTAATATTTGGCAAAATACAATGTTTTTGATGACGTAAAACAAGTGTTTTATTATATTTTCCCCTAATAAGTGATTGTCGTGCGAAAATATCCCCTCCTCAAAGGCCCCAGGCCCCTTCCCCTAATGGTGAAAAAAAAACACTGATAGCTCCTAGTCACGTAATTGATGTGCAACTTGGTTTTTATTAGCATTCTTGGTCAAAATCGGGAGAGTCTGGCTGCTGCCTCAATCTGATTGGTTGAAGTGATAAACAAGTTGCCATAATTGTAAGAAATTTCTACATACATGAAGAAGATTAATACACAAGTTTAAATCGGAAATAAAAACTTATATTGGGTAATTTTCTGCACTTTTACAGCAGATTTAGTGTTGTTTATGTAAAGTATGTTGATTAATAACTCTATTCTAGCAAATTATAAGAATTTATGAAATTTTTAATTTTCAAGTTTCCACCGCATAAATAGTCTTTCGCGGATTAGACGTTGCAGCGAATTTAGCCCCATATAAAAAGTAGCTCTAAATTCATTGCACGTGTGATTTAGTAGACTAATAGTGTCTATAGACTTTTGTTTATTGTTTGTTTATTTGGGTTTAATGGCACTTAAACACAGGAAAGGTTATATCGTGTCGTATGCTAAATATGAAGTCTTAGATTTTAGAATACAAGTTAATCTCTTTTAAGAACCGGGTATTGAATTATGATGTTCAATGGAACTGTTGTAAAGAGCTCTTTCAAGGTATTTAATGTATTTACTAGGAAACTATAGACTACTGACTCACCTAAAACTTTGACTTCTTTAACTTTTGGATTCTGTTTTGCAGTAATGTAAACTCTTTCCATCTTAATATTAGAGGATCTGTAGCTAATTTTTGCTCCCATGTTAAACTTAATGATTTGGCACTTCTATTGGCATTGCATGCCAATTTTTTAGAACTTTCAGTCGATGTCGTGCTAGATGCAAAAAATGGAGAACACTGGCTGTCACTATTATGACACTTAGCACTGCAATTCGTGTCAGATCCTGTGTTATTTTCACTATATTGTGTAGCAGAATCAGACCTGGTACTACCACTACTAATACTAGATCTAGTGTTGGTAACTTGTATTTCGCCGTTATCAGTGACCTGGTTTGAATACAACGTATTTTTAGTTTTTAATTTCTGAATTCGTTTTCTTCTGATTTGATAATCTTTTCTGTTCGATTTGTTATGTTTTCCCATAATCAGAATATCAGACTGTTAAAGAAATAAAAAGTCAAAGAAAAAAATGGCTACAAACCCATGCCGGAAGAATCTCTCGACGCATGTGCGGAATTCGTCTCACGCGCGTAATTGGTTCCACGCGTAATGTTTAGGCCGAAGAAAAGCATAAAACTGCAAAATTAGACAAAAACGAGATAAAATGATGACTCTCAGATGAATGTGGGGACATGGCTGGAAACTAAAAATAAATATTCAAGTTGAATTCCCTTAAACCTGGGCCAACCGTAATTCCGAGGACATGGCAATGACCCCACTACGCATCCTTGGTCCCCACAACAAAGGTTTTTCAACGAAAAAATGTCCCCCCTATTACGGTATTACCAGTACTCTCTCTCTCTCTCTCTCTCTGTCTCTCTCCCTCTCTCCCTCCCTCCCTCTCTCCCTCCCTCCCTCCCTCCCTCCCTCCCTCCCTCCCTCCCTCCCTCCTTCCCTCCCTCCCTCCCTCCCTCTCTCTCTCTCTCTCTCTCTCTCTCTCTCTATATATATATATATATATATTGTCATTGTTAGTTTAAACATATTTATTTGAAAGAAAAAAAAAACATGCAACAGGATGTGAACGCAAGGTTTTACAACATTAGCTCTCCCAAATATACAAATAAGATAATATGCTTCAAAACATCAATATATTTAGTAATTAAACAAAAGAGAAAGTTGAGTATGTTGTCATAACAAAGACAGACTTGATACCGAGCCATGGATCACGCCATTATAATTATAATGAACTGTCGCTGGGGAATAATTACACGGTTATTAAACCCGGTTATTTTTATACCCGGTTTTATTTCAATAATTTCCGTGAAAATTACGGATATTAATTTATGCATTTTAATTACGCATGTGCTTAACAATTGGACGATGATTTACAATCTTGCCCATGGTATAGTTAAATAAGAACCTGTCTCACAACTCGGTGACCATCATACGAATAACTCACACAATAAAATTTATTAAGCCACAGAAGGTTTAGCTTATAATGACCTTTATCATTGCATTTGTTGTAACTTGGCCTTACGTAATCTACTGATAGCCATGTGAAGCAGAATAATGAAAAAAACATGAATACAAAATAAATAATTTGAAAATCAAAACAAACGTGATGCCAACCTACAGTTAAAGCACGTTCTTACGGTTAAAAAAAATGTATCGATATGGAATCATATTAACAAAATGTGAAATTGAAACAAGAA